>FIZT01057235.1:0-33989 GCA_900065295.1 Paracoccus marginatus
AGCCAAGTATTATAGACATCATATATCAGACTTCATCCTGTGAAGCTCAGATATATATTAGACATCTACTTGATATCAAGAACAGTACATTATTTCCCATCGAAAAAAGATATTCATAAGATGTGATTCAGATGCGCTCTCCCTTTGTCTAGTAGATATCTGAAATAAGACATTTTGAAATCAATTTCTGATATGTATCCATCATCTATTAGACATTAGCCCATGGATCAGAAAATGGATCTAAAGCCATATGTCCATACGATGATTATTTGACATTGCTTTCAATGTTCAAAAACTCATTAAATTTCATACATCAAACCAACATCACCTAGATATTACTTTTAGATTTAGATGAACTAGACGAAATTGACTTGCTGTAGATATCAATACGACTTGCTGTGCTGCTAGGGAGTGTTTCATGGTATTTGCTAAACCGTCGATATTTCAACATGAATCATTGTTAGTACCTACTACTCACGTAGGTAGTGAGTAAATCATAAGACGAAATGACGTTATTCAGTTCAGTTGTTTTTCGAATTGAAACAGACGCGGTTAAATTTCTAGTCTTATGCTAGACTTATGAAATATGGGATAACAATGCTAAAGGCTAAAACCGCAGATATCAAATGATGGAGTTTTAGGGTGACCCAATTTTGACCTTTTTTTTTTTTTGGTAATGTTGGAGGGGAAGAGTAAAAAAAGTTGCTTAATGAAGTGAAGATACCGACGTGGTGAAAATTTCAGGTTTCAAACTCGATCGTAATGCCCCCCTCGTTTGCGTCATCAGCTGAAAAAAATAAAATGATTTTGCATAAAAGTCTACTGCATTTTTTTTTTTTTTTGCAAATGGTCTTATTGTAACCCTATGAGAGTGGGAAACATTTCACCCACTTTTTTCACCTTTCAGAGGTTATGAAATTAACTTGGAAAAAAAAACCATTGACCAATATTAAGATATTTTACAGTTGTGCTAGAAAGGGCTTTTCTCGTGAATTCAATTTGATGTGTCGAGACATGGCATGATGGGTACGTAATGTATGGGTGGAAAATATGCTTAGTTTTTTTAGGTGGCTCAAATTTATACTTTTTATTAAAACCAATAATGCAAGGTTTAAGTATAATTGAACAATCGAGGGGAAATATTGAATTTCATATCTTTTTATGTTGGGATTATTCGACCTGATATGTTATTGCTGGGAAAGTGTGGATGGGCTCTCGTTTCCAAGCTTTCGATATTAATTTGGTTAATTCTCCTGCCACAGTCGACGGTTTTCTAGCGAGAGTTTTTACTTGGTCTGGTTCTGGCGCATTCTTCGCAGAATCGAATAAAAAGTCTGGCTTTAAAGTGTCCTCGGCGATCATATTTTCTTCAAATAATAGCTTAATAGCGTCGTTGACAGCGCAGCAGTGAACAGATTTGCCAAGATCGGAAAATTTTTCGGAAAACGCGTTTTCGCATAAGTTTTTAACGCAGCTGTACGTTTGAGTGATGTATCCTGTTACGGAATTGGTTGTTTTCTCGAATTTATTGTTCATTATGATGGCCAAAGCGACGTCGATATCTTCTCCGTTTTCCCGCTGAACGTATTTTACAATCGTTATCCAAATATCGGGTGGTTGGATTTCTTTAATCGACTCGACTTGATTTTCAATCGATAAAGTTCTCGTGTGGAACTCGTATTGCCTTTTATTCTGTAAATGAGAAAAAAATTAACGACGTTGTGGTACCATGAGTATATACTTGGGTTGAATGTGTGAGACGTACCGATGTACTAGTAAATAATGCAGGAAGCTAGCTAGATAGGTACATATTTAGATTTACCTGTATTCCATCTCGTCGTATAAGATTGAAAATGTGTTCCCAAAGTCTTATTAGTTTTTTTCGCATTGGCATTGTGTTTAAAAAGTGGTAAGTTGGTTTTTTCCATGAAGCGAGTGGAAAATGGTTTGATGGCACTAGTTTCACTGGTTCGTAGCCATATTTCTTCAACTAAAATACGTTTTTGACTTATTTTTTTTTTTAGAAAACCGGAATTTTTTAGAATAAAATTGATCGTCGTACTTGAACGTATCGTTGTTCAACTTTTTCAAACCATGAACCGAAATAATCGTAGCCATCTGTGATTATGTCGTAGCTTATTTGTCGTTCTTGTTTCAATTTTTTATCAGATAATAGATCGATTGACTGCAATTTATGCCTTGTGTATAGCAACTGTCGCTGGTTCCAGTCGTAACAAAAGCGATAACTTACAAATTCGCTGCGAATGTCGATTGGATCCCACTGTGTGTGAAAAATTCACGAGTAACACGATTTGTAAACATTCGTTTTAACGTGCTTACTTTTGTATCAGAATTTTTTTTTTCATTTTCTTCTTCGGTCATGTTCTTCAGAGTACAGATCTGCAAAAAATGAAAATTTTATCAAATGAACTTCTTCAACTTGTGAAATCATCATTTTTATTTTAGACCACAAAATTGCGTCTATGTTGCGTCTTTACTGTTGTTTGTAATCGAATCCCAAAAATGGCCACCTTTGAAGGCTCCTGGCCCAGAAACCGCTTCCTTTTTTGAGCAAAATTATTAACGTTCAACTTACTTTGTACACGAAGGAGTACAATTCTCCATTTTCATTTTCTCCGCATCGTACACTGAGTGATTCTGTCGAATTTTTGATTAGGTATTTTTCCACAAAAGGTTTCGGCTCTTGCTTGCATCGTAAAATGTCTGACTGTTCGAAATGAACGGGAAAGGAACAGTATTCATCTTGCGGATTTTTACTTGTGATGTCATCTCGACCACACAGGAAAGTTTGTACGCCTGGTATTGAGCCGGAAAATTTGGTTTCTGCGGTGAGAAATTTATCCCCTTTTTTCCATGTCGAGAAATCTATGTTTGTTGGAGGTACAAAACGCTTAAAATATTTTATTTGTACCAAAGGAAGGATGCTGTATGACTTTGGTGCATCTGATTTGGATTCCAATGCATGAGTAGGAATGTCTAAGGATGTGCATTTATGAGAAAGGAAATATTTGGAATGCATAAGTTATATGTATTCGAGTCACTTCGAATGAATTGAAAATGTTTCTTACCTTGTTGGTTTACCACTCCTCGTAGTGGTAGAACACGAAGATGAGCAATTGGCAATGAGGAAATCAGAACGGAAAATAAAGTGAAATGCAAAATATACATTTGGTTCAATTTATACAGCGATGTAGAGTGTAGATAGGTGGTTTTAATTTCTCTATTGTTCGTGAAACATCTTCGAATTGAACAAGATACTCGTAGTATACCTAGTATTGTGTTTATTCAGTTGTATACATCGATTTCGACGAAAAAAATCGTTGGCAAATGGTGTGAAGTTGATTTAATGACGATTTCATGTCACGTGATGTTACAATTTTCGTAAAATTCAAGGGTAGACACTTCATAATGAAATTTCCGCAATAGGTTTTTTACAATTTTTATTTTGAAAAATTAGACGGTTCTTTTTTTAACAACTTTTTATGTCTCAAACAATTTTAATCAGAGTAAATGGATATTTAACGAACGAACGGTGAAAAAAATTATAATTTTTGAATTTGTGACGGTAATATTTAATTGCGTCAACGAAATTCAATAGCTAAAATATTATTCAGTACGAAAATAATCGGACTACGAATTCACGGGGTTTGCGGATCAATGTCCATATCCGTTTCTTTCATTTTATTTTTTTCACCCTCAGAATCGCGATTATTATCTGGATCTTTATTGCCATTGTCAATGAAAAAATCTACCTCCAAATCCTCATTGATAGGTAGACTGTAGTGTTCAGAAAATAACGTTGATTTATTTATCATGGAGCAACAACGAATTAATTTTCCGTATTCAAACCGTTTGGTGAAAAAATTTTCGCATAGGTTTTTTCCGCATTCTTTATCAAGGTATTTCTCTAATTTTTGATCATTATTGAAATTACTGACCATCATAATAGCTATTGCTTTGATTGTTTGTAATTTATCGAATCCTTGCGGGTTTCCAATGAAGTCGTAAACTTTTTTTAACCACATGACATTTTCTCCGTTGGAATTTTTCATGGCTCCTTCAGGACGAAATCGCTTCATTTCTCGTTCAGATTGTTTCGAGATGTCTCCTGTCGAAGGTCGTTTTTTTGTGAGTTGTTCTGCAGGTGGGGGTTGCTCTTTCGAGAATCCTTCTGGTTGAATTTGTTGCCCGGTACTTCCTTGTGTACTATCATTATGAATGTCGAGTTTCCTAGCAGAAGTCTGTATGTAATATTCTCTATTCCGCTGTAATAGGTAATAACATTAATAATAATGATAATTTAAATCAACAGTGTTTTATCGAATACTTGATTGAAAAAAAATTGATTACTCAGCCACACACTTCTGTAGCGTTGTCTCTAATTTTATCGCTGATATATTCCCAAAGTGTGGCCAATTCTTTTCGCATTCGTTTGAAGTTCATTACAAAAGACGTCGGTTTTCTCCATAGAGCAAAAGCAAAATCATTAGCTGGCACCAATTGTTGTACGTCGTCTGAACTGGTTGGAACCGCGAACTGCATTTTATGAAAAGCGTGGTTTGTTTAAAATGGATTTTTCGAGTATAATCAAGCATGGTAAAAAATAATTCAATTCAATTGCGGATTCAATTTTTTCGTTGAGGGATCAATTTGGAAAGTACCTACTTTTGCCAATTCTTCTCGTATCTTCTCTTTTTTAGACTCATCAAAATGTTCGGCCGCATCAAGCTTTATTGAATACGTTTTTTCGCGTTCTTGTTGTAATGAAGGATCTTTGAGTAATTCAGGAGACATTATTTTGTGCTCTGTATAAAGAACATTATTTTTCTGTGTGTCGTAACAAAATCTGTACAACTCGAATTCTGAACGGTATTTCACAAAGTTTTCCTGTGGGTATTTTGAAATAATGACGATTATTATGCTGTATTCTTCTCGAAAGTGATCAGCTAATGAAATAAGCTGTGATGACGAACCTTGAAATTGAAAAAAACGGATAAAGATGAATTATCACTCTCGATTGGATTATTGGTCATGCAAATCTGTAAAATAAAGATTATTTTTATGCATTCCATACTTATACAAATGAAAAGAACGTGCGGTACACTTCTTTTTGTGTGTAGCCCTACTTACTTTGTACACAACTTTGTACAATATGCCGGTTTTCATTGGCCCACAGCTTAAATATCTTAGCTTTGTGGGTTCTATTTTTACTGTTACTGCACGAATAACTGGTTCTGGCTCATCCGTACAGTGTAATCCTTCGAAATTCTTGAATACTTTCGGATATGTACAATAGTCATCATCGCTCGAATCAGTTGCATCAGGACCGTCTTTTTTCATGCCACACAGAAAAACCTGTCGTTGCTGTGTCTGAGATTCTACCGATAAGTTGATAGTTTCGCTAAGAAATTTCCCTCCGTGACTATGTGCCAAAAATTTGGTTGGATTGACGCAAGAATCTCCCAAATCGACCAATGCCAATGGAAGAATATTGTAAGCTGCATTTGTTGAAGAACTCGCTGTTCCTGTAATGAATATTTATACGCTGAGTGGACGAAGAATTTTCTATTTCTAGGAAATCAACTCTCTACAGACCTGGGGTGCCATCTGCGCATAGCACGCAGACAAATTTTAAAAACCCGAAAAATAATGTCAAATTGAACTTATGCATTTTTACGGTTTAAGTTACAGGATCGACTTGTAAGTTTGAATGATAGACGTATTTTGTAGAATGAGTATTTCGTCGTTGGCAGCTTGGTTGTGTTTTAGATGTTTGATTGAATGTGACGCATTTCAAGATTTGACAGTCAAAGTTTACACAGATGCTTGTGATTCATGGGTATCATCAATAAGTGAAATATCGACACTTGTCTACACTCGTAGTAATCGAGTATGACTTCTTGTGCCTAGATCGTAAAAGTGAAAATTTTTGCAATTATGCCTGGGGTATTGAGTAACCTGCGCAATACGACTACGGGCACTTCTTGATGCTAACAAAGAACAAACCCTTAAAAAATGTTACAAGCGTTATATTTCATCTTCATAAAGGAAATCTAGATCTAAGTCTTCGTCAACTTTGACATCTGATTCAATCAGTATTTGATTTCTGGCCATTGAGCAACATCGAATCGACTTTCTAGCTACAGGGAATCGCATGGCAAAAGCATTCGAGCATAGATTTTCGACACATTTCTCATCAAACCAAGTTTCCGTCTCAGTATCATTATCAAAATTAACATCCATAATGATGGCTATTGCTTGAGTTTTGCTGGGAATGTCTTTCGTCTTAGATCCGCTATCAAAATGATATATAATTTTTAACCAAATATCTGGCATTTCTAATGATCTTCTAGTGCTGATGTTTGGGTTTTCCTGGTCTATTGCTTTTTCATAGGCGCCTGTATGAATATAATATTCTCTGTTGAGCTGTAGGTGATCATCAATTAGTTAATGAGCGAAAAATTATTTCATCATTTTTTAAAATTTCTACTTACCCTGACAGCGCTATATCTAATCCTTTCACCAATGTAGTCCCAAAGTTTTATTAAATCTTTTCGCATTGGTTTATAATTGAAATAATGATATGTGGGTTTTCTCCACAAAGCGAAAGCAAAATCGTCGTGCGGAACGAAATTTTGATGTTTGAACTGAAATTTTTCATTACTAATTGGTGCATTTGAATGTGGAATTTGATGAAAAATATCTTCTTTCTTTTCATTTTGATTTTCAAACTGAAATTCGAATTCTCAAATTAATGTTGCAGTAAAGTAACTGAAGGTCGAAAAAAATTAATTACTTGAGCATGTTTGCTTTTGAGGATCTGCAAATCTAGCCCGAAGTAGTTGAGATTATCGATCATCATTTCGTATGACTTTTCTCGTTCTTGTTTCAATTTTCGATGGGTTAGTAAACCGGGGGATAATATCTTATGCTCGGTGTGTATTACATTTTTATCATGTTCGTCGTAACAAAACCGAAATATCTCAAATTCTGATCGATATTGTATTGAAATATTCTAAAATTATAAAATTCTCGTTAAAAGTATTGAAATTCTTTTTTGTGGTCCGTAAACATCAACCAACTTGCAAATTGCAAAATTCTGGCGATTTTTCATTTGGAATTTCACCATCAGTCGTACAGATCTATGAATCGAAGAAATTATAAATAAATGACGAGCTGAGGATGACGATAATTAATTCATTATTAATGAACCTTTAATACCTCGTACACAAACCGATACATTTTGCCACGTTTCCCTGGTCCGCAACGTTCATCTGTCGTTTCTGCTGATCCTGCAGTTTTCGTTTTTAACTTATGCACAACCGGTTCTGGCTCATAAATGCACTTCAGAGGATCGATTTCTTTGAATTTTATCGGATACACGCAGTTATCATTGATGGGCAAAGTGGTTTTCTGGGCAGGAATTTTTATCGAGCACATGAAAACTTGATTTCCACGTAATTCTGCCGAAAATGCGATCGATCCACTGAGAAGTGTACCTTCACTGACCCACGACTCGATTTCAATTTTAGAAGGCTTGATGCAAGAATCGCCCAAACTTATGAAAGTTAACGGGAGTACGTTAGAAGGTTCTTTCAAAGCAGATGGATCTGTTTTTCAAGGTGAATGAAATTATCGTTTGAAATAGTGCTACGTATGTGTTAATTTTCAACTCCACGTACCTGGCGACTTTTTCCCAGCCATGAAGTAAATTACAGCGAGTAAACTGATTATGAATATCGAATATATTTTGTACATTTCAACAGATAGGTAATGGGAACAAGAACGTGTTTGTATCGCGATTTTTTCAAGATTGAACGAATTGGAGCATTACGTATTTTATTCTGACACGAATACGAATTTTATTGCGAACAAATGTAAACAAAGATAGGTCTGGTAGAAACAGTGAGAAAAAATCATGTAGTGGTGTTCTAGAAATGAAATTTTATATCATTTTCCTACTTCGGATTGATCAAACGTGTTTATTGTGAGACGAGAATGCTCATGAAATTTCAATCCGTTGATTTCAAAATAAAATTTGACCTTTTCCACCGAACCCGTACAGCAAACAGATTTTCCAACGATTGGAAATTTCTTCGTGAATTTATCTTTGCATAAATCTTTTTCACAAAGGTACTGCAGTGATCTGATCACAAAAGGGCTTTCTGGATTATGATTCATAATAATGGCTAAAGACTGGTTATACTCTTCATTATGGTCGTTTTGCCCTTTATAGTGTACTACTTTTATCCAAAGGTCGGGTGATTGAATTAGTTCATTTTTATCCTTGTCGGAGCCTGTCAAGTGAAATGCACCGGTCAATATGTGGTATTCAACAGATTTCTGCAAAACGAGGAAGAAAACGTATCATTCGACTTTTTGAAATCTGTAATATCGAAAAAATGTACATTAAGTACAAATTTGCTTACTTTTATGGCATCTTCTTGTATGAGGTTACTGATGTGATCCCATAATTTAATTTTATCTTCTTTCATTTTCCTGACGTTTAAATAATGAAAAGTTGGTTTTCTCCATAAAGCAAATGCCATGTCTTCTGATGGTACGAGTTTTTGATCACTCATAAAAAATCCGCTGTCCGTCAACTCGCGTTTTCGTTTGTTTCCTACCGTATTCTGATCTTTCAGCTATTATGACAGAACGTAGATACATATACGCAAGTCGAATTTCAAATTAAAAGGCGAATATTTGATAGTAAAAATACCTATACTTAATACCAATGGATTACCTGTTTGAACTTTTCTTTTATTTTTTGAGATATTTGACTGGAGAAACCATACGCTTCATCTGACATTTCATATGTTTGTTTTCGTTCCCTTTCGAATAATTGTGATGCTAATAAGCGAGGAGCTGCTGTAATATGTTCGGTAAATAGAACTGTTTGAGTTTCCTCCCTGAAGCAAAATCTGTAGATTTCAAAAATTTCTTTTTTCTGATCGTCGTTCGATTTCACCTGCGTGAAGTAATCATTAGTTTATTAATGAATTGACGACGTTTTCGAAATCATTTGCATCGATTCATTTAGGTGCTCACTTCATACACGAAAGCAAACATTTTCCCCTGCTTATTGGTTATGGACTTGCAAGGAATTTCGACTTCATCATTGAGACTGTTTTTTTCAGTTAGCTTTTGTACAAAAGGTTTAGGTTCATGAGCGCATGTCAAAACTTGCGATCCTTGTTGAGGTTCAGACAGCTCGTACGAGCAGTACTGATCGTCTGAGTTATCATTATCTTTTGGTTCAGGCCCGCAGAATAAAAATTGTTCTCCTCTTTTTTTCGCTGAAAATTTTGTTCCAAAAATGAAATTCCCTTTTTCCATACTCTGTACAGATATGTCTGTAGGATGTATAAATTCGCTTTTGTCTTGTGTCCTGATTAGTATCAAGGGAAGGATACTAAATTCGGGTCCTGAAGATGAACTGGTACCTGTAATTTATCATTTAAATTTAAGAATAATAGGTAATTTTGAGGGTATTTTGTGTATAGGTATTCAAATTAATGTGAAATTACCTGGTTCGTTCGATTTCATCATTAGCTCTTTAGGTAGGGTAACCAATACCAGAATCGAGAGTAATTTGAACATTTTTCTCACTTTTTTTTTTGCAAAGAAAGAATTTTTCCTCGTATCGGTGTTGTATTCGCGGAATATGAACGATCAAGGTCTTGTTTTCAGTAAAACAGAACGATACATTTGATGGATTTGCATGTTTATTTTACGTATGACGAATACTTCGAGTTGGTGGAAACATGAAGCGTTATTCAAACATGTGAATTTTATCGACGTAGGGCTGGCTGCGCAATAAAATTATGATTTCAAAAAAAAAAAAAAATGTTCCCTGTAATTTTTTTTGTTATCAACTCGATTAACTCAAAGACTCTGATTTTCATTTGTTTCAGGACATAGACGGTGAAAAATGTCAGCTAGGGGAATCGGACAAAGAAACTCTGTCGACAGTTGCCTTCTTACTGGGTTTGCAGCTCGAAGACGTAATTCAAGTGGCACTAAAACGGCAAATAAACGTCAGAGGAAATATTACTGAAATTCCTCTAAAACTTCAAGAAGTACGAAATCGTGTAAATGATTAAACCGTCGCGCATGGTATTTTTTCTAAATAAATACTTTTATTCTAGGCCGAGGAAAACCGCCATGCTATGGCCAAAGCTCTATATTCGAGAACTTTCGCGTGGCTGGTTAATCACATAAATATCTGTACGAATCCTGGTCAGGACTCGACGAGATTTTTAGGTGTCTTAGATATTTTTGGGTTTGAGAATTTTGCAGTTAATTCTTTCGCACAATTGTGTATCAATTATACGAACGAAAAATTACACAAGTTCTTCAATCATTATGTGTTTGCCTTGGAACAAGATATTGTAAGGATTTACGCTTTAGCCAGCTATAGCTTAAGATTTTTGAGGAGTTCAATTTGTACATTATGTATATTTTTTTTTTGTAGTATCAACAAGAAGAAATTCAATTCTCGCATATCCAGTTCACCGATAACACATCGTGTCTCGAATTAATCGAAAAACCACCCAGATGCATACTCAAGTTACTAACCGAACAATGTCATATGCCAAAAGTAAGCTTTCTGTTTTCCTACTTCCTATACATAGATTTATTCGTTTGATCTGGACCAGTTGGTTAAATTTATTGAAAATCATTCTGCAGGGCTCAGATACAGCTTACCTGAATAATCTCCATTCGGAGTTTGAAACACATAGTCATTACATCAAAGGGGAAGATCGACGGAAATGGGAACTGGAATTCGGTATCAAACATTATGCCGGTGTGGTCACCTATGCGGTGGCCGGATTCGTTGATAAAAATAGAGATGTGCAACAAGACGTATTTTTCGACTTCATGAGTAGATCTTCGAACGCCTTTGTTCAAGAATTGACTAATTATCAGGTAATTGACCGATCCGAATTTTTTTTTTCATCGTTAGGTAGTGATCATTATACTAAAGGGTTCAATTTGTTTTGTAGGACCTACTTGGAACAAGCGTCGCAAGAATGGGCAATGTAGGATGTACAACTGTCTCCAGAGGTACTGGTAAAGGTAAACCAACCGTTAGTGATACTTTTAGACATCAACTTCAAGCCCTGGTTGACGTTTTACAAGCTACTAATCCTTGGTAATTATTTATTGAATAAAAATGGTGCGAGTGTAAAAAAAAATTATTATGAATTTTTAACGAACAAATTATTCGTATTACAGGTACGTTCGGTGTATCAAACCAAACATGCGTAAAGCTCCGAATGACTACAACGAGAAACTAGTCTTGGACCAGTTGAAGTACTTAGGAATGTTGGAAATCATACGAATTCGTAAAGAAGGATACCCTATTCATTTACCGTTCAAAGATTTTCTCAGCAGGTATAAGTGCGTGACGAAGAAGAAATTGCTCAATTCAGATCGAGATTCTGTCCAGTAAGTAAAACGGACTATACCTAATCCTATTCTGGTGGGCCAAAATTCTCAGTCGAAGTGGTAAAAAATTATTTAAATTATGAATTTTTCTAGGATGATCATGCGAGTGCTGATGCTTGATACCAAAGAATGGCAAATAGGAAAAACCAAAGTGTTTCTACGTCATAAAGCGTACGAACCGATAGAAGAATTGAGATCTAAAATATTAAATGGCAAATCCTTGATAATACAGAGAAATTGGAAGCGATATGTTACCAGAAAAGGTGAGTCTAAAAATTTTCAAGTAAAAATTTATTTTTCAATCTTGAAAAAAAAAAGTAGAAAACTTGGTTTTGTTTTTCACGCGGTTTTCTCTAAAATTTTTCTTGGTATTTTTTTCAATTAACTCTAAAATTTTTAACACTGAATTTTCTACTATTCCTTTTATTTATTTTTTTTTCAAAAATGTTAGAGTTGAGGTTGATATTTCGTTTGAAAAACATTTTAACGGAAAAATCGGGTGAAATTTTTTTGAAAATAAATAGATTTAGTTGCAACTTATTGGTATCCCAAGACACGTGTGAGTCAAACTGAAAGCATTCAGTTGTTTGTTGCATGTTGTATCTTCGTGTCTGATGCATATTCCTTCGTAGGTACCTATAAATTTAGTCTTGGGTATATCTAGTTTTGCGAGACTGGATCACCTTTGCTCGTAATTCTCTGCCGGCAATAGGCTGTCCCAAAAATGAGTTGTATTTTGATTCTCTATATCTTGCATTCGTTTAGCTGTGTATGAATAAATTTCTAAGCAATTCATCGATCCATTTTTAGTTAGTGGTGGCCAGTCAGCTTTTAATTCTGGAATGCTGGGATTTCTGAAAACAACAAACCATTTTTGTTGTTCATTTTTTTTTTTTCATACCTAACAATGCGTTGAAAAATAGTGTAGATTCATACCCAGTTTTCATGAAAGCGATGTAACTTGAAGATAGTAATTTTTCCATGTCCAAATCATTTTGAGTTTTGGAGTTTTCATTAAATGATTTTAAAACATACAACGAGTCTTCTCCATGAAGGGATCCTTTTGTAAAAAATAAAATTTAAAAAGTAAATTGAAATATTCTAAAAAAAAAATTGAAACTCTTTAAATACGCGTTAATTGTAAAAGTATTCTATTGGACTGACCAACTTTTATTTTATTGGCTGTCATCTTCTCAGAAAAGCTCTCAGTGCCTTTGTAATAGAATTTATAACAATACGTGCCCGCTAACGAAGCGCTAGAATACAATTTGGCAGTTTTAATTATTCCATTTGTAAAATGGCGATCTCCTAAAGCCTATGGAGCAAAATATATCCTTGATATTAGGTTGTTTCTCGGTGTAGGTTTTTTTCTCGCGATATTAAACCTACCTGAAAATATTGATTGATTGTATTTTCCGATAAACCTCCGTTCTTGAAATAATACTTTCGAATCGCAGCACTGATGTAATCTTGTTTTTCCTTGGAACGTAGACTAGTGTATTTGAACACTATGGGCATTATGTCATTCCAATGATCATTTACTTCGTTTCTTTTCGTCTCATTGAAGGCCATATCTGTTATTGAGGAAATTCACTCTGATATTAGGTACCGTCATTGAAGAATAATCTAAATTAATAAATTGTACATGTAGAATTATCATACCAAATCCGAATATTGCCCCTTCGTCTTCGGCTATGCTGATCAGCCACGGTATGTGTTTTATTTTATCTCTTTTTATCAGAGTGTAAGGATTCTCGGGTAAAAAAGCTCCAGGGTGTGGAGGCTCAATTACTGGACTGTATGGAAAATCTATCAAATACCCGTTTTGCTATTGAGGAAAAAAGTTTTACGTATTAAGTAAGGTGCCATACTGATATTCATACTCTCGATTTCTTTTTTGTAAACTTACTACGTATTTTCTGTTCGATTCATCCATTATTTCGGTTACTGGTTTATTTCTCAAACATTCCAACGCTATGCTTTTTTGATCGAAGCCACAATTTAATGCCGAAGCCAATTCCTTTGAGCGTGCAACAACGCTGGCCTGCAATGACCAAGGTAAGCACGCCGAGCCACTGGATGAAATAGCACTGTGAAAAAGACCTGAAACAATTTTTTTTATTCTTTTGATAATCAACTATACCACGAGTGCATTGAAATGCCCGCCTATATACCATTGGTCAAAGGAGAAAGCATTTGATAATGAACACTTGCTGCTCCTGCAGAAACTCCGTATATTGTCACTCTGGCCGGATTTCCTCCGAATTGGCGAATGTTTCGTTGAACCCACCGTAGGGCTTCGGCTTGGTCTTTTAACCCGTTATTTCCAGGTGCCATACCGTCACCAAAGCTGAGGAAACCTAAGATAGAGAATTTCATGATACGTAATGCCCCAAGATTTGCTGATTCTTTTTTATTAAGATTCTAGCGGAAAATCACCTACCTAGTGCTCCCAATCTGTAATTGAAGTTAACGTACACGATATTTCCATGTTGTAAAATATGATCCGGAGGTCCGTCAGTACCAGCTCCAAACATAAATCCTCCTCCGTGGATGAAAACCAGTACATTCAATAAGTCTTCTACCTTGTTTGGATTGTTCGGCATCTGAATTTATCAACAACAAAAAAATCTCAAGTCTTGTGTGTTAGATTCAAAATATATTGAAATTGTGATGTACGTCATAAGTACCTGGGGAGTGTACACGTTAATGAATAGACAGTCTTCATCGCCAGTCATCTGTATGTGTTTTTCATTGTTGATGATAGCCCTATATGGTGTTTGTAAACACTTATTTCCCGGTGTTACTGCTTGTCTGACCCCATTCCACGGCGGGTGTGGTTTCGGTTCCTTTAAATTAGTGTCGTATTGATTAACAAAAAATTAGCTGTCTTTATCATTACCTCGGACACGTACCTTAAATCGTTCTTTGCCTACTGGCGGGGTAGCGTACGGTATGCCGAGAAAAGCAGTACCTCTCGGCCATTGGCCAACTTGTATTTCGTTCCTAATAAACCACCTTCACTGATGCTTACATAAGGAGAGTAGCCGTAAGCTGATGTTAATACACAAATCAACAAAAGTACTAATTTCATTATTATCACTTGGGTCTCTGTCAATGTTCACGATCGCGAATGAATTAATTCGTTGGAAGAAGTGCACAAAAATTTATAACCTATTCATTTTCTAGTTTCTGAATTGCGCATATTTATCTTGCTATCCACTGTGAAATGACTTTTGAAAATTTAACGTATGTATTTACCATAATGTATGTCATCCATTTGACAACCTTGAGATCATGCTATATCGTTCTGATCGAAGAAATATTGCATATATTTGTATTGTTTTAATACTCTTGACCTTGAATAAAATTATAAAGTTTTTAAGAATCATGAGTTGATACTTTCGGTTCGCAAATATTACTGCCCGTTGTGCAAAATTTCACATTCATTCAAGTTTATAACGTCGGGTGAGAGTTTTACTAATTTTGAATTTTTGCGCAATCTGTCTTTGCTAGCTCAGAAAGTGATTTTTTTTATGTATAACTATTTTTTTCAAATCAATAAATCTCTGGAAAGAAATGTTTGTCCCGAATCAAATGGATTTTGGAAAAATGGGTCGTGCCTAATAGGTCTAACGATAAGTGGTCCCTAACACATGTCATTCACGACTTGGCAAATTTTAGAGCATTTTTTGGAGAACTAGAAATTTCAAAAATTTGGTTGGAGGCTTCAGAACTGCTCGAAGGGTAGATACGAATTAAATTTCAGACTTCTATCTGAGTTGGGTAAAAATTACCTCATTTTCAGCTCGTAGTTAGGTGCATATACGTATTTGGCCCAAATTCAATTTTTAAAAATTTAACAAAAATCAGAGAACGCAATTCATTAGCTTTTGAAATTTTTTACACGCTCTTTTGATTTTTCTTTGTTTCGTCTCGGAAATTTTTTGCTGGTAGGGGTTCGCCTGCATGACCGAAGTAATTAATGTAACAGCTAGACGCCTAAGTTTTCACTCAGAAAAATAATCACAACTTTTGTAGTATGGTATATCTATTTATATACTTTGTAAAAATCATATTCGCGAGAAAATTAAGATTTCAGTTAACTAACGTTCACGTAAAATGAAAGAAAATTTTTATCGAGGATCATTCTCCTGATTTTCAAAAGGCAACAAATCGTCCCAAAGACGAGTAACATTATGATCCTCAATGTCTTCCATTCGTTGGTAGGTAAATGAATACACTGCTAGACAATTCATGACGTTATTTCCAGAAGTAGGTTCCCATTTAATTTCTTCGGTGCTCGGATTTCTGAAAAATAAGAACATGAAGTACTTACTAATAGTTCAAAAACATGATATTATTGGATGAGCATGAATGAGAAACGTTATACCCATTCTTCATAAATGCGATTATACTCGAACACCAAAGCTTCGCCATGTCTAAATCATTCTTGGTTTTCTTTTTACCATAGTAGGACTTCAAAACGTATACTATGTCGTCACCGTGACAAACTCCTTTAAACATTCATAATCCGTTCGACAATAACGAATCGCCAATCATTTTCAGACTACCCGGCGTGCAAGAGTGTCACAAATGTGTCACAAAACTGTCACAAAAGTGTCACAACGCTGTCACTTTTCCCACGCCACAACGGTGTCACAAGACTGTCACATCGTACAGGGCGGGCGGCGTGGAAGAGTGCCACAAATGTGTCACAAAAGTGTCACAACACTGTCACAACACTGTCACTTTTCCCACACCACAACGGTGTCACAAAACTGTCACATCGTGCACGCCGGGTAATTTAGGAGAATGAAAAAAAAAAGTCAATTTAGGTACCGTAATTTCTTCCATTAGTGTTTGGATAAAAATCTGATACGCTTTCTGTTCCTCTATAATAAAATTTGTAGCAATACAAGTTCCCCGGAGAAGCCGAAGAGTGTAATTTACCAGTTGCTATTATTCCATTGTAAAAGTGCCGGTCTCCAAACGCCTTTGAAAAAAAGAATTTTCGTGTGTATTTCTTCATATCGATCGCTACCTCAGCTTGTTTGTTGAAGGTAAAACTCACCCTCATGAAATGTTTCGCAGTTCGATTGCATATGGGGTTATTTTCAAAATAGTACTCTCGTATGGAAGAGCTGATTTGATCATTTTTTGATTTGGAGCGAGAATCGTCGTATAAGAATAATTTAGGAGCATATCCATCCCATTGGTTGTTGATTTGTTCCAATAATGTTGTATTGCTAACTACATCTGAATTCAGGGAAAACCCAGTCGTTCAGTAGAAGAAGAGAATACTCGTAGCTAGTCCTAGATTCTGTCGTAATAGGTAAATGAATTGAAAATATTCACAAACCTAATCCAAAAACTGACCCTTCGTTTTCAACGACACCAGTCATGAATGGCACCTGATTCACTTTACCCTGTTTCAGTAAATGATGAGGATCTTCAGATAAAAATGCTCCAAGATGTCTTGGCTCAATCACTGGACCAAATGGAATACCACCTTCCAAATTAATCCCATTCTGCCAAAAAACCACAAATAGACATGACTAGATTTATAATTTTCTTAAAAAGTTAGCTTACCTTAAATGGCGACCCTTCTACTGTTATATCTTTGGCAGGTATCGTTCTTAAACATTTCATCATCACTTCCACATTGTTATGGTTACAATGGAACGTCGACGCCAATTTTCTAGAGTTAGTCACAACTTTCGGTGGCAACGACCATGGTAGTGAAACTGACCCGCTCGATGAGATAGCGCTTTGGAAAAATCCTATAAAAATGGAAATCAGTTTATTGGGAATTTATGGATGTAAAATTCCAGAAGTTTCGTCCATACTTACCTGAGCTGAGTGGAGAGAGCGTGTGATAATGAACGCTTGCTCCTCCAGCTGAATTTCCATAAATTGTTACTTTGCTTGGATCACCTCCAAAGTAGCGAATGTTACGGTGAACCCATCGTAGAGCTTCGACTTGGTCTTTCAGTCCATAATTTCCTGGTGCTGACGGGTGATCGACGCTAAAGAATCCTGCAATGGTGGTTCGTTGAGGATCGTTTTCGAATACCTACCTACACTATTACACGTTCAACTTCTCTACCCTTTACCTAATACTCCAAGTCGATAATTAAAGCTGACAAACACGATGTCATCGTCTTGTAGGATATAATCTGGGTACTGGTTACCGTTACCCATTAAGAATCCTCCTCCGTGGATGTAAAATAAAACGTTCATTAATTCTTCCTCGCTGCCATTGTTTTTCTCTGGTAACTTGAAGTATCAAATGATTGCAGAGTTGCATAAAAATAATAAGCTAAAATTTGGAATGCCATAGATGAAATTGGGACGTACTTTCGGCGTGAACACATTTATAAACAAACAATCTTCGTCTCCTTCTGGTGTATTGCCGCTCTTTCCGGGTATGTACGGTACTTGAATGCAAATATTGCCTTCTGACTTGGCACCTTTGGTCCCTTCCCATGGTTTGGGTGGCTTTGGTTCCTTAGAAAATTTTCTAAAATATTTATAAATTGAACACATATTGCTGATTTCTTTTGAGGAATATCTTACCTTGAATCTGTTCTCTCCGATCGGTGGAGCAGCGTAGGGTATTCCAAGAAATGCGTACACTTTCCGATCATTAGGTAAGGTATACGTAGTTCCGACTAGCTCACCTTCTTTTATTCGTACTCGTGGAGAGCAGCCATAAGCCGATGTTAAAATACAAGCTAATAAAATTAATTTCATTTTTTGCGTCGTGCAGTGTCTGCCAATGTAGATTCCCGTTTATCGTACGCCTTGAAATAAAATTTATTTTCTGTAAGTAATTTCGATCCAGGTGGCAGTCATGTGACCGTTTGAATTTGCAGTAGGTACGATTAATTTTAATGGGCACTTGAGATGATTGGCAGCCCCTTTCCGAGTGATACTTGTAGATAAAATTTAATTGGTACGTTTATGTACCTACTTTTTTTTTTGGACTAAATTCTTCGTGTTGGCTATAATCCATATTGTTTGCCAACTTCGAGGGGTGAGGAGCAGAGAATTTAAAATACGTTACTCATAGGCAAACAAAGTGAAAAAAATACCACCACTTCATCGAGAAATTCATTATTATTATTAGATAGATAGGTTATTTTTTTGATATCTTGTTCATTGCTATCCTTCACAAGCGCCTAAGCGTTTCCAAAATCGATTATTTTCTCGATTTTCAATATTTTCCATACGTTGATAAGTATACGAATATATAACCAAGCAATTCACCTTTCCTTTTTTTGAAACTGGTTGCCACTTCATTTCTGATGTGCTAGGATTTCTGAAATCAATAATTCTTGAATAAGTATAATTCTTCGGCTAAAAAAATTTGTTAAAATGAAATAAAATTGTACCCTGTCTCCATGAATGCGACGATACTTGCAGCGAATAGTTTAGTCATATCTGAGTCATTTTTATTTTTCGATTTTCCATTGCCATATTTCACGATATAGGGCAGATCATCGCAGTGACACACTCCTTTAATGACATAATTTTTTGAGTGCAATTTTCAAGTGGTCTGTGGCTAATACTACCATGCATTAAACTAACCGTAATTTTCATTATTCGTGTTGGGGTAAAGGTCTGAAGCGCTTTCTGCTCCTCGGTAATAAAATTTGAAACAAAATAGATCATTGGGAACAGCTGAAGAGTGTAGTTTTATTGCTTCGTTTCCTCCGCAGTGAACACACCTATCTCCAACTGCCTTAGTGAAGAAAACAAATTACATAGAAAACTCGACCATTGAATTTTTAGAGCATGCCTTGCCCACTGGTCAGCCTACCTACTTGAAAAATACGCTTGACATTTCGTTTGGTTATGAATTGATTCTTTAGGTAACGTTTTTTTATGGAATCACTTATGTGATCCTGTTTAGGCTTGGAATGACTGTAACCGTATGAGAATAACTGAGGAGCCATCCTATGCCAGTGGTCGTTCACATAATCCATGTATGATTGATTTGTAGCCAGTTCTGAAATTTTGAGAGCTCGTTCAGTAGGCCTTGTTTTTTTGATATTAGAATTTTCGACTGTGCTAACCTATTCCTAAAAAAGATCCTTCGGTTTCGACAAACCCCGTCAACCAAGGGACATGTTTCACTTTGCCTGCTTTCAGCAAATCGTGAGGGTTTTCCGATAAAAATGCTCCAGCGTGTTTGGGTTCTACTACAGGTCCGAATGGTATGTTTGTTAAGTGGCCTGTTTCCTGGTGAATATAGCACGATGTGCAACCTCAAATTTTAGCTTGAAAGAATACAATTATCTCTATAGGTATTTTTTTTTTAAAAACTCACACCGTAATTATACCCTTTTTTTACGATCTCATCAGCTGGTTTGTTTCTCATACAATCCATCATTTCTTCGATATCTTCATATTCACAATCCAATGAAGATACCAGTTCTTTTGAATTTTGCTGCACCCCTAATGGTAATGACCATGGAAGCAAAACTGATCCGCTGGATGAGATGCCGCTTTGGAAAAGCCCTACGAAACGTGATTTGCGAACGCCGTTAATATTAAACGACAATAATCGATTCGAATCCATAAAATTCAACTTTTTACCTTCACTTAAGGGAGAAATCATGTGATAATGGATACTGGCACCTCCGGCAGAGCATCCGTAAATCGTCACTTTATCTGGGTTTCCACCGAAGTGATGAATATTACGACGAATCCATCGTAAAGCTTCGACCTGATCTTGAAATCCGTAGTTGCCTGGGGCTGTAGGGTCCTTAGTGCTCAAAAATCCTACAGCACGTGCATCGTTAAAATTAATATTATCTACTCCTTTGTATTCTCTGAATTGATAACCAATTGTGGTAATTTATTCATCCTTACCCAATGGTCCAAGTCGATAATTGAAGGCAACAAACATAACATTGCTATCTCTTAATAGGTAATCAGGATACGCTTCATTTCCGGCTCCGAACATAAATGCTCCACCATGTATGTAAACGAAAACATTCATTTTTTGCCCGACAAAATTCTTCGTTGGTAGCTAGACAAAGTAGCTTGAGAATTATGTTTTAAGAAGATTCGAAAATCCATCGACTACCAACGGCTCCTACCTTTGGGGTGAAAATATTCATAAACAAGCAATTCTCATTACCAATGGGTCCGGTCTCATGTCCAGGCGCATATGGCACTTGCAAGCAAACGTTCCCTTGCGACGTTGCATCTTTTACTCCTTGCCATGGTTTCAGTTGTTTGGGTTTCTTGTGAAATAGCATCGATAAATGAGACATTGTCGCTATCATCTTTATGAATGATGGAAATGGCGTAGCAATGATTTTTGACTTACTTTAAATCTGTTCTCTCCTATTGGAGGTTCAGCGTAAGGAACTCCAAGAAAGGCATATACTTCTCGATTATTATCCAACGTGTACGTTTTCCCTATCAACTCACCTTCATTAATTTTCACACTCACTAAAGCGCAGTAAGCGCATGTTATGGCATTTACCAATAATAATAGTTTCATTTTTTAAATTCAGTTTTCGCAAACAATAAAACGATCACGTGTATTAATCCAATGAGTGTAGTTTGTCCTATTTAGTAATACCTGCATTTATTTTAAAGTGTTTGATAAATATCTTCGAGCGTTTGAAATCTAATCTGAAATTAATTGAAATGTTCTGTTGATACTGGATGTTTTATTGTGTACTTCAAATTTTATATTATGACTGTGTAACCAAAAGTGTATTTTATCTTAACGAAGTGAAGTGAAGTGAAGTGCTTTTCGAAGTGTTGATGTTTTGCGATTGGAATGCTCCCAGTTTTTTTTTTTTTTTTTTTCTGTCAAAAGAAATTAGTGATTTTTGGTCTTATTTTTCTTCTTTCAAAATATCAAAATTATGAACTAAATCATGTGTGAAGTAATGTGAATATCCTGAATAGGATTTACAACACATCGTCCACATACGTACTATGTACTCTTTAAATCTAAATCATCAAATTAAATCTCAGATCTGTCATGTCCAAAACTCTAATCTCAACGCTGTATATTTTATTTCAGAATATCTGCGAATCAGAAACGCGGCGATTAGAATTCAAAATGCATACCGAGGTTGGAAAATAAGGATAGAATTTTTGCGTAAACGACGTGCCGCTATCCTGATACAATCGTATTTACGAGGAATGTTCGCTCGAGAGGTTAGTCGTACAATTCATCGTAAAACTTGGACGACTAGCGACTGCGGCAACACTTTATACCCTGGTGAATTAATTTTTGCATTTTAGGTCGCAACGGCGTTACGTGAAATGCGTCGAGTCGAGGAGGAAATGCGTAAACGTGAAAGAATAGAAGAAGAAAAAAGAAAATCCGCCGAAGAAGAACGAATTGCCAGCAAGGAAGCGGAATTGTAAGTTTTACTCCAAAGCTTGTTTCGCGACTTGAAATAGCAATTCACGCAATTCATACATTTTAATACGGATTTCACAGGGTAAAAGAGGAAGAGGAAATTATCGCGTTGGCTGAACAATTGAATTCTCGTTTGGAGAAAACTCACGATTCGGTCGATTTAGACAATTTGTTCGCTTTCTTGACCGATGTGCAAACTGGTCGGAATCATATCATCGATCATATTGAAGGCAAAATGAAAGAATTAGTTACCGATATAGATATGGAGGTAAGTTGAAGCAAAAACTAATTTAAAGTTCAAAATTGCACATTTAATTTTTTTTTTTTTTCATTTTTCAGTTGGAAAACGTGCTGCAGCAAGAAATCGAAACCATAAACTCGCAACAAGAAAACTCCCGTCTATCACCCCCTACCACATTAGACCTGATGCCTAAAAATAATACCAAATCAGTCCCCAAAGGGCCATCTTTACCCGAGCCGAACTGTCCTCCACCACCTCCGCCCGGAAATAAAATCCCAAGCGAACCTATTTACGAAGCAGTGTTACCAAGAGAAGAAGGCATTTCACCCCCACCGTTACCAGCTCCGCCACATAAACTACGGCCTAAAAGCCCTGGCTTGGAGAGGATTCAGAAATCGGAAAAAGCATCTCCGGTATTGAATGGATCGCCGAGACAGAGTAGACCCAGTTCTAGAGGATCTAATGCATCTGGGGTAGGCGTCTTTGTGTCAGTAGTGCACGAAATCAGTCGTGGTATTTTCACGTGAAATTTTATCATTTTAGAATGCTCAGCCTGCGCCTTGGAGGTACAACGAACAGTTGGAGGAATTCGAAAAAGAACAAAGAAGACGACTGAGGGTGGAAAAGAAATTACAAGAGTTGGTTGTAGAAAAACAGGAAAAAATTATCGAACAAGCTGAAGAAATACATCACGATATTGTCGAATTCGCTCAGAATTATTTCAATACCCATGAAAAAGGCTTAGATGGTAAATATTAACGATTTTCTTCTTATCGAGGCCTCGTAGAACCGATTTATTAATTTTGGGAAAATTTCCAGGTACTATTATGGCGACACTAACTCGTAAAAGAAAATCAGTAGATTTTATCCCGAAGTACGAAATGATCACTTATTGTAGAAATACCTCAATTCCTACCTCTCATGTACATATGTATGACCCTGATAACGTCACTATTGCTTGCAACATATTCAGAGTAAGTAAATCGTATTTCAACTCTTCAATTTGGATGAATTAATTTTTGAATTTTTTTTTTTTTCATTTGTAGGACCTTTGTAAATACATGAAAGGCGAAACAAAAACCGAATCGGAGCACCAAATCATCCAAACCATTATTGGTTTCGGTATCGAACGAGAAGAACTCAGAGACGAGATCTACGTGCAATGCATGAGACAAGCTACCAATAATCCTAGTCTCGAAGCTACCGAAAAAGTCTGGCTTCTGTTGTGTCTGGCAGTGGTTGCCTTCCAACCGTCGAAATTGTTGCATAAAGTAAGTTCTACCTTATTTACTCCTTGTGTCACATTTGTACTAACTGACGAAACATTTTCCGCAGTATTTTATATCATTTTTGAAGAAAAACATGCAATGTGACGGTAAACTAAGACAGTACGTTCAATGGTGCCTAGATAATTGTAAAAATACCAAAGTATCCAGTAGGAAATTCCCACCTTCGACTGTTGAGATCGCGGTAAGTCTCTAAATATCCATCGTGATCGTCTCAAGTTTGAGTTTAGCCATCTAAAGAGAGTCATTTTTCCAGGCTATGCGACGTTTAGGAACGATCGTATGCAGATTCTTTTTTCTAGACGGCCGAACCAAAGCCATCGACATACATCCTACCGACACAGCCAGTGACGCAGCGTCTAAATTAGCTGATAAGTTGGGTCTGCAGAATTTAGACGGCTGGGCCATATACCAAAGTAAAGCTGACGGAGAAGAACACGTCAGAGGGCATGATTACCTTTACGATGTCATAGCTGCCTGGGA
The DNA here is from genome assembly GCA_900065295.1 of Paracoccus marginatus. Lineage (NCBI taxonomy): Eukaryota > Metazoa > Arthropoda > Insecta > Hemiptera > Pseudococcidae > Paracoccus > Paracoccus marginatus. The sequence goes on from FIZT01057235.1 coordinate 23,885, forward strand.
AATGTAAATTAAAAATTCTACTCGAGTTGAACGTTGAATCCTTTACGGGCTACATAACATTTTATAATTTTTTTTTTCTTTTAGGAAGCAAAATAAACAATTGCAAAATTCTTTTTCGATGCTGCATCGAAGAAGTAGCTCGGCTACTTTGACCAATGGAGAGAATAAATTCATATTTAAGAAAAGGTTATTTAGAAACTCGAGAGAAATATGCCAAGATCCTGTTGAAATAAGTTTACTTTATGCACAAGCTGTATATAGCGTTGTAAAAGTACGTAGCGAAAATTTGGATTTTTTGAAAATTTTAATTAAGCAGATTTAATGTTACAAATATACGATATTTTCAGTGTGACGACTTCCCAATCAACGAAAAAGTGGCTGTACAGTTGGCTGGTCTTCAAGCTCAAGTATCATTAGGAGATCCCAAAGATAATAGACTGGATTATTATACCGATATCGATACCTATTTACCTTATAGAATAAGTAGAAGCAGAGGCGAAGACATATGGGTACGTTTAGAAGTCATCGAAATGAACTGGTGACTGACCCCTCTCTGACTCCATCAATGATTCTTATCTCGTTATTTATTTTCAGGTATCAATCATTGCCCAAGCTCATAAACAATACGGTGCTGGAAAATCGGAACTGATCGCTAAAATTTTGTATTTAACTTGTGTCATGCAATATAAACTATACGGATCGACCATTTTCCAAGTCACGTATCGAGGATATTGGTCTTACGGTAAATATTGTCAGAATTCCTCCAAGCTTTTTCTAAGTTTGAAATGAGTTTTCATTGTGATTTTCATTTTCAGGAAATACCTTATTTTTGGGAGTGAATTGCGAAGGGCTGGTACTGATAAAACCCGAAGATAAACTCGTCTTGTATGAATTTCAATACCCTGAAATCGAGTCCATATTTTTGGATCCCAGCGACAGTTTCCTCACAATTAATCTAATACGTCATCACAACGATAACAGTACTCAAAAATGTTTTGTTTTTGAGACACCTCAGAAAACAGAAATAGGATCTTTGATCGTTAGTTATTATCCAGCTCTGGCTAGTTGGATCACTGAAAATGAAATAGCGGTAAGTTGTTCTTAAATATTCAAAATATTTCAATAATTTCAGCAGACTGACGTAATTACGTATTTTTTTTTAGACTAAAATTGTGACCGGTGAAGATAGGGCTAGACTTTATCGCACTTTAATGGAATGTAGACGAACGCTCATCGATAGTGGAATTTTAAACAAGCCTCAAGAAGGCGCTGGTAAATTTTTAAAGAACACCTTACGAAGGTAAAAATTCAAAATTTTATTGAAATTCAAAATTTGGCTTTGATAATTAAATTTTTTCAAATTTTCATTTCAGATTTAGTAAAAATAGATTGGAGAAATTGTGGAACGAAAATGGTTTTGCCGAATTCAGCGAAACATATCACGGATTCTCGTTCTCCTATTGGGCATTCAGTAGGCAACCACTTCAACAGAGCATATGTAAATTACAAGAAGCGGATGACGCCTTAGCTGTGCAAATATTTACTATTCTCCTGACATATTCCGGTTTATGCCAAAATGGTATGTTATTTTCTAGTTTGTTTTTTTTTTCGAATTTTTGAATGTGTAACTAATTTTTTTTGAGTTGAATAATGAGCGTCCTTTTTGCAGGAGAAATAGCTCGTCGAACGGAAGAGGAGCACATAGCTCTTATACAAAACATTATGGAAAAAGCAATGCGAAAGGATGCTCTCCTGTGTGAACTATACATGCAGCTCATAAAACAAACCACAGAACACCCTGATCCTAATTCCAGAGTCAACCTTCGTCATTGGGCTGTCTTATCATTAGTTTGCTCTGTGGCTTTACCCCCGCATAAAAATATACGTAAATATTTACTGGCTCATTTACGTAAATGTGCCAGCGATTATTTAACCGAAGAAGGAAAATACGCCAGATTTGCTGAAAAAGTAACATTTTACATAATTTTTCAATTTTACAATCAGTTTCAAAATTTTAATCTTTAATTATGATTTTTACAGTGTGTTTATAAAATGCAAGGCACGAGAAAAAGGCAATGGCCTCCGTCGCGCGAAGAAATCATGTGCACGATTAACAGACGATTAATATATGCCAGATTTCATTTTATGGATGGGCAATACCATGCTATCGAGTTCCATCCTTCTGCTTCGGCAGAAGACGTTGTACAAATTATCAAAAATAAAATCGGTCTTAGAGAATCTGCAATGGGTAAATTGAATTTCGTCCCCCCCCCCCCACACTGGCTCTACTTTTCGTCTCATGAAATGATGTTTTTCAGGTTACGCTATTTACGAAGTTCTTGGAAATTCCGAACGTAGTCTCTTGTCGGATGAGAAAGTAGCCGATGTAATGTCCAAATGGGAGCACTACCGAAACGCCAACTCAGTCAACACCAATGGCACTATGAGTAAACCGACTCGTAAGCAAAGCCATCTGTTCCTATTTAAAAAGCACTTATTCCTCGATCAATACATGGATCTAGACGATCCGGTGGAGAAAGAATTACTCTATCATCAAGTCCTGCATGGATTGCGTTCTGATAGATTCCCAGTTACCGAAAACGAAGCCGTGAGTAATATTTTTTTGAAAATTTCACTCGAATTCAATTTTTCCTAAAATCTTTTTTTTTTTTGTAGATTATGTTGACCGCTTTGCAAGCCCAAGTCGAACTGGGAGATTTTGTCGAAGATAAAGAAGACTACAAAGCTGTAGCTGGACATTGTTTACCTGCCAGATTAGCAGCCAATATTTTACCAGAGGCTGTGGCAATGCATCAGCAAAGTCTGAGAGGCATGTCTGCTCCGGAAGCGAAGAAAGCTTTTTTGAATTTGATCAGAAGCTGGCCTCTTCACAGAGCTACTATTTTCGACGTCATGGTGAGTGTATTTTTTTTTTAGATGTATAGAAAATTCAATCGAAAAATGAAGTCAATTTTAATTCGATTTTTAAATTATTATTTTAGCAATCTTTTACGTCGAATTGGCCCAAAGTACTATGGTTGGCTGTTGACCAGGTCGGTCTACACCTTTTGGAACATCGTTCTAGAAACGCGTTATGTAGCTACGAATACGATAGCATTCTGAGCTATAGTCCTGCTGTTAACTGTCTTATGATTATCACCGGAAGTGAGAAAAAACAAAGTAAAGTCATCTTGACAACATCCCAGGTTAGTGGTTTTCGTTGATAATTTTTTACATTTTCAATTTACTTTTATCTATTCATGGTAAGGGGGTGCACAAAATGCCGCATTACTACATCACTGTATTGTATTAATATTAAAAGGGGGTATCTAAATTAACGCTTGACCGCTTGTTGTGTAAAATAAAGCCAAGTAACGAGAAGTTATCTAGTTGATCTGCTCTTATATACAGGCATTTCAAATTGCCAACTTAGTCAAAGAATACACCGAGGTGTTACAAAACGTGCCTAAAGAAGTTAAAAAAAGAGAACCTAAACGAAACGGATCAGCTAGACCTGTCAGCATCCTTCATAAACCAGTCCCCCTCATCGATGCTAGTTCTTAAAATCATATTATCGTTACTGATTACTTGAATAGCGATACGTACATACCCTCTTTCTCATCGCATTTCCTATTCCAATTTATTTTTTTCTTCAATCGGTACAAATCAAACCTAATTATTTGATCTCTTTCTTCACGTCCTATCTTCCATTTTCTATTCGAATCCGTCTCCGTGTTTTACCACACCACAACCATTTCAATCTTATCATAGACTGGGATCTATGTACCTTATTTATTAATTTGTCTTCCTCGAAAGGTTATGATTTATAAGATGTATTATAACTTACGAAGAATTTGTACAAAGGGGTGAATCGAACCAATTGAGTAATTACTACAATCTACATACATTTGAAAGAAACAGTTTGACCAAGTCTTCCTATATTATGATACTGATTTTTGACGGTAATTCAAACCTACTTAGACATGCGTGGTTAATATTTTTTTGAAATTTCTATAATCTCGACACGTCAACGGTTGTAACGATTTCTATGGGGTTTCCTTGTTTCCTTGATGGAAAAAATTCAATAAAATTACCAAAAAAAAAAAAAGGAGGACTCATCTACGAAATGGAAAAACTAGTATTATTTTTGTACTTATTTTGTGCAACAAGAAGACGAAGGAACAAAAGAAAAACTGAGGGAACTAGTTTCCGATTATTACGCATTTCGACGTACATGGTCGATTATCGAAGCTTTAATTTATATTTTACCAATTTTTTAAAATATTTATACATCATAGTTTTATACTTATTTACGTTTACAAGTGTAATTTGTTATTCGAATTGTACATATGGGATTATTAATTTTTTAATATGCGTGCGCTTTTGCATAATACTCGTCATTCAATTTGGATTTGTGTTTTTGCAAATGATATCTAGTCGAAACAAAAAACTGTTATTGTGTAAGGGAATTAGCGTTTTTTTTTTCATTATTTTCATTATGCTTTTTTAAGTTGATAATTGTTACTGTTCGCTATATTGAATAAAAATTTGAGCAAGTTGATATAATTGAGTAGTTTTTTGGGGATTTAATTTCGTCGCTTTTTTCTCAATGGGTGTAGAAAATTTCTTGAATTCTAGCCAATGTTATGGTGATTTTTTTTTTTCAAGGACGTGGAAATGAATCAAGATCAATATTTTTCATTTGGAAACTCTCAAACTCCAGTTCCAATGTGTGGCTCTCGAACCTTATTTTTGGGCAGTATACTATACTAATGGGTGGTTTTTAGATTATGTAAATTTTACTCGTCTTCTGATCTTCAAGTGACGTTGACATATTATTTTAATTAGCTCGATAAAAAAGTAATACTTTGTTTCGTGTGATTTTTTTTTAAAATTATAGGTAATAAATTGTCCAATCCGTAACATCGAATCTATCAAAGAATAGGATTATCGAAATCGAATTTATCAAAATCCGTATCTGCTTCGTAATTTAGGTCTTGAATATACAAAACTTCAGGAATTTCCAAGTCTTCGAAGCCATAAAACTGTGATAGATGTTGCGTCACTGGGCAGCATCTAACGTAACCTCCTTGTTTAGCAAATTTGGTTTTCAGCGATTTTTGGCACGAACTTTCCTCGCAGTATTTCTCTATTTTTTTTCTCGCCTTAATGTTTTCGAGGTAGTTACTCATTACAAAAACTAACCCTTTCGTTTTTGTCGTTGAAGTTTCACCTTTTGGAAATTGAATTATCATACAAACCCAAATATCAGGCGCGACCAGCTTCGCTTTTTTCCTAGGTTCTTCGGTGTCGTCTGAAAACGTTGCCTCATTTTTCTCTTTTGGAAATGTAAAAGCTCCAGTATAAATGAGATGATCATGAGCTATCTGTGACGAGGTGTATATTGAAATTTAAAATTAATACGTATACGTAATCACGATGAAATTTGGAAAAATCCAATTAAAGGAGTTATGTGTTTATTTACGTACCATAATAGTGGAGTTACGTAATATTAAATCGGTAACCATTGTCCAAAGTTGGGAAAGGTGAGGGTTTTGAGGTTTCACGTTTACGTAGTGGTATGCTGGTTGTTTCCATAAAGCGAAAAATAGGTGTTTCGGAGGCACCAGCTTTTGAGCTGTTTGGTTCATTTCATCTTTAGGATTAATAACCTGAAAATTTCAAGATCAGCAAATGCTGTTTGGGTATGAACTCATACCTACTTTATCCACGCAGAAACCAAACGAACAAATTTTGAAAGTACGTACTCGTCCTTTCTCGTATTCTAATGCTTGCTCTTCAAAAACACCTCCTTTGAAATATTCATAATCGTTGGTCATCGTAGAGAATATTTTGATGCTATCGTATGCAATTTCATCTTGAGCATATAAAGTTGGTGATATTACTTGGTGTTCTGTGTAAATGGTTGTATTTTCTGTATGATCATAGCAGAATTTGTATAATTTGAAGTATTCATATCCAGCACATGGTGATTTCTATACAAACAAGAGAAAAAATCAGAATTATCGTATTAGCCTATTTTTCGAACAGAATATGGAGCCATGCAGGTTGTAATAATGCACCTTCTGTCGTTTCAGAAATGACTGCCAATCTGCGTTATCCTTTTCTTTCTTACTTAACGGTACACAAAGCTAAAAATCGAATGGGTTATTTTATTTTTATTCACCTACTTATTGAAAAAGAATTTTTAAAAAAAAATCGAAAATTTAGAATTAGGTACTTACTCACTTCGTAAGCAAAGTCATAGAGAATACCAACGCCATTCGGACCGCACGAATGAAATATTTTTTCTTTGCCATCTTCGCTATCATCTTCATTTCGTAATACTATGGGAGTTGCCATTTTGTCACATTTCAGTTCTTCAAATGCGCTGAAAATTGATTTCCGAAAATTCTTTTTAAATAAAGAGTGTGGTTGCAGCTTTTCTTCCATCTCGATTCGGTGCGATATCCTCTTCTTGTGTTTGGGTTTTGCCGGACAAAAAAACACAATTTCACCTTCTTCGCAACCATCCCTCTTGAATTCTGTTGCTATGCCGAGTCCTGCTGGTTGCTTTTTGAAAATATCCGCGTGCTCGATATGTGTTGGCGGTTGAAATTTGCCTTTGGTTTTTATCATGACCAAAGGAAGAAGATGAGCGGATTGTACGACTGAATTTTCTACCAAATGGGAGACGAAAATTTGCTCAGTCGAAGGAGTTGAAATTATTGGGAAATTGAAATTAAATTTTTTCACGAGAGTTTACCTGCGGGTTTTTTCAGTTCTTCTGTAAGGCTCAAAAATAAGAGTAGTAATAACATGTACATTTTACGTTTCTTCGACACGTAACGATTAAATCACTGATGTTAACGTGTGTGCGGTATCGAAACGATACGATTGTTTTCTTCACGTAGTTGTAGGTAGGTATATATAGGTAAGTATGTGGTACATACGTAATTGTCGTTTAAAATTTATAGGAGCTGTGTACTCGATTGCTGCAGTTGTGAATTTTTGCGTTTCGAACTTTACGAAATTTTTTTCGTGTTTTCTGGAACGTGGGCGGTAAACAATTCGTAATTGAACAATTTTCGAAAAATAATTCACAATTTCTTCCAGTTTTGAATTTCAAACTATTTTTTTCAACATTTTTTAAATTTTTTATTTTTTAATTAATTATTTTAAAATTCTAGTGCACTTTTCCAAATTTTTTTTCCAAACAGGTGTATTTTCAATTTTTTTTTTATTTTTTTGTATTTTATATTTTTTTCAGAATTGATAAAACTGAAAGTGGTAAAAATTGATTTTTGAAAAAGTAGGTAGCCTACTTAATTATGAAATTTTTCGAAGCATCAATTTTAACGTTATTCAAAAAAAGTCACTTTGTTGAGAAATTAGTTTTGAAATGTACAGAAAGTTTAAAAATTATTTGAGTTTCTTCTTAGCTATCTCTATTGTTTCGACTGATTCTCACCTGCCTACTAGTGCAAAAATTTTTGAGTTTCATCTGACTTTGATATTTTGAAGCGTGCGGCTCACCCAGCTAATGTCCAATACGCGTTGACTAATGTCTGTGTCGCTCAAAAAAGCGATGGTCGATAAAGTGTCATATTTATCGTACCTACCTAGTATTTTATAAATTATTGACCCGCGTAATATTTGTCTAATGATTGTTGCCAAGGTTTGTGTCATTATACGTTTTCGAATGTATTCGGCCAAAATTTTTACTTTGTAGATTATAATTTTCCGCTCATTTTCTTTTTCCTTCAATATTTCAGTACTTATGAGACAGCAATTCAGAATAACTACAGATGATTCGACAGTGCGGGTAAGGTGCTCGTTTCCACTATTTTTTTCCCCCTAAACAGTAATTCAGTAGGTACCAACTTCCAACTAATTAGACGCGATAAATTAATAAATTTTTAAAAATCTTTCGCAGTCCATCGCAGATTTTAATTATGCCACTCTTGAAACATCCCATTCTTTCGATAGTCAGAGCTTTCTCGTCTACACGCACCGAAGACGTACTCTTCGACGTGAAAAACAACATCGGAATAGTGACCCTGAACCGTCCCAAAGCTCTAAACTCTATCACTGCATCAATGGCCACCGCATTGTATTCCAAGCTAAGCGCATGGCAAACCGAACGCTCATTCGTTATCGTCAAAGGATCCGGCAACAAAGCATTCTGCTCCGGAGGTGACATCGTTTTGATAGCGCAAAACAAATCCGAAGGAATCCGCCTATTTCGCAATCAGTACCGTACAAATTACTTGGTAAAAATGTCCAAAACACCGTTCGTTTCGTTATGCGACGGAATAACAATGGGAGCCGGAGCTGGATTAAGTATCAGTGGTCGTTACCGTATTGCTACCGAGAGAACGGTATTCGCTATGCCGGAAGCTAAAATCGGCCTATTAACTGAATCCAGTTCTACTTATTTTCTACCCAGGTTGGAGGGTAATTTGGGCTTATTTCTAGGTCTAACTGGTCATAGACTTAATGGAATAGATGTCGTTAAGGCTGGTATTGCTACGCATTTTGTACCTAGCGATAAAATAGACGATTTATTCGAGAGATTGGTCGAAGGAGGTGCCGATTCGATCGAAGACGTATTGAAAAAAAACGCCAAAGATTTGGCTAAGGAAAAATTCAGTCTAAGTTCGAAGTTGGATTTGATAAATTCGTGTTTCGATGGCCAATCTGTTGAGAAAATTTGCGAACAGTTGCGTAATGATGGATCTCAGTGGTCTAAGAATACGTTGGATGTGTTGATGAAGGGCTCGCCAACGTCTTTGAAAATTAGCAAAAAAGCTATCGATTTGGGAGCATCGAGTGATTTTCGTGATTGCCTCATTACCGAGTTCAGATTAGTTATGAATGCTATTGAAAAGACTATTTCATCTGATTTTTACGAAGGTAATTTTGTAAAAAGTTTCTCATAAATTATTAGATTTGAGGGTTAATTTGCTATTATAATTGCTATTCGTTTGTACGTATCATTTTTTTTATTACAGGTGTTCGTGCTGCAATGATTGATAAAGATGATAGTCCAAAATGGTCTCCGGCATCTTTGGAAGAAGTAAAAGAAACAGATGTCGATAAATGTTTTGCACCATCATCATTGTGCGAGGAACTTGGTATTTAAAAGAATCACAATTAAAAGTACCTATTCCTATTGATGTGGCACCTGTAATTGTTTGAATTAAAGATTTTTCTTTTTAAAATCAAGTTTGAACATTGGAACTAATTTTAAAATGAAATTAAGAATGAAAAAAGAACGATAAATCTTATTCATTTTTAGTTCTGAAAGATTTATCCAAAAATGTATTTATATCTTCTTCCATTTTAGCAGTTTTTAAAATTTCCAATAGCGAAGAAGCGAAAGACATTCTATCGAAATAATTTTTTGCATCATTTTCTGGATTTTCCTGAAAAAAAAAAGATAGGTACCTTAACTAATAAACACCTTGAGAAAAAATTATTTTGTAAATTACTCACCAAAACTACATTTTTAATCGACTCCACAGCGTTAGTATTTATTTCATTGAGTTTTTTCATCCTTCCTATCAGCTCCTCTAATTTATACCTTTGCATTTCATCATGTACTTTGTAATGTTGTAGTTGTTGTTGCGTTTCTTGGTTTAAAATCAGTTGGTTGTTCAAGTTGTCTTTACATTCCTCTAAATTATTCGACAATTGAGAAACATCGTTATCGTATTGATTTTTGGTTGTCTTTAAATAACAGTTCAATTCTTGATTTTCTACTAAAACTTCTTGTAGTTTCTATTGGAGAAAAAAAAATTCGAAAAGATTGTGAATTTCAACAATTTTATTTTAAATTTAATTTTAACCTACTTACTTTATTTGTTGCTAAATACTTTTTAACACTTTCGTCTGCTTCTTCTTTTAGAAGCGAATATTTAATTTTCATCAAATATTCTTTATTTTTGAATTCGTCGTTTTCTTTGATTAAATTTTTGCAAACTTCCATTAATTTATCCATCTGTGAGCAAAAAATTTTGCGATTATTAAATTTTAATATGTATTATTTTGATGTTTTGTATTTGCCTAAAAAAAAAAAAAAAAAAAAAAAAAAAATTAAAAA
>FIZT01057235.1:34007-51589 GCA_900065295.1 Paracoccus marginatus
TTTTGTTGTTTTTTTTTTTCCTAAAAAAAAAAAAAAAAAAAAAAAAAATTGAAAAATGAGCATTTGTGTACAAAAATGAATACGCAGATGCAAACATTCCGAAATTTAAATTATTAATCGGGAATACAAAATACATAATTTCGCATTTTTTGTGGCTTATAGTTATGGCAAGATCTTTAAATTTTCAAAAAAATTCAACTAGAAAATTTTCAATTTTCATTTTTTTTCAATGTTCAGCATATATTTTTAATTTCTAAAAATTTTCAATTTTTGAAAAAAAAAAGTCAGTCGCCTGGAAATTTTCATTACCTATCTATAAAAGAATTTTCAAGTCTCGAGAAATTTTATTTATGAAAAATTGAATTTTTAAAGTAAAGTTTTCTATTGTCGGACCAAACGGGTGTAGCTCACCACAACCTGCCCTTGAGGCCTCTAACAGGCTAGCACAACTCCAACTACCTACTTCTTTTTTCAAAGCGTTGTTTTCTGCTACCGTTATTTTGGTCGTTGTGCCTATCTTCAATTGCATTATGGTTTGAAAATCTTCAGATAATTTTATCAATCGTTCTTCTACTTCTTTTTTCAAGCTAAATTAATGGACATTCACTTAATTATAATTTCGTGCCTATTTAATCGTCAGTAAAAATTTAAATCTTTACGAACTGAATTTTTTTCAAAATAAAATCTTTTTCGATGTTATGCAACGTCTCTTGATGTCGAACTTCTTGCTCTTTTCTGGCATCTTCTTGTTGTTGGAATTTCCTCATAAGTTCATCTTTTTGCACTCGAAATTCATCCAACACGTTCAATTTTCCATCTACCAATCACAAAATGTTACGATCGGCCGCACTGATTTTTATTTATATTTGATTGCAATTGTTTTCGAAATACGATTTGGTATGTTTTTTAATTGTTAGTTGAACGCTGATTCGGTGATTTGTGCGTTCGCGTGTTAAAATTCTTACTAGTACCATCTGGGTGAGTACGTAGTACCTACATATACATAAGCTATGTATAAAACGAAAAACTAACTTAGTAGATTAACCTCTGATGTCAACTGATCTCGAACAGACGTAAGTTCATTCTCCTTACTACGAAATTTTTCGGTAAATTCAGCATTTTCAATTTGTCTTGCCTATAACCACGTGAAGTAAAATTTTTTCATTTTTTCCCCCAAGTTAGAAATCGAATTAGTTACCTATAAAAATGCTTTCCTTACTTGTTGCAATGCCACTACTCGTTCTCTGAGTTCAAAAATCTCATCTGTTTTGGATTTTAGGATTCGTTTCAAGTAAGCAATGACATCAGCCCTGTCTTCGTTTAACTGAGCCAAGTTTTCTTTGACTTCAATATTTTCAGCTTCGTATTCGGCGCATTGATCTTTTAACCTGGTGAGAATAAAATGTTTCTAATGGAACGATCCTTGGTTGAGCTTTTATCGAAAATATCAATCGAAATTAATCATTTTTCGTGATCACATACCTTTGTAATTTAGCGTTCAAGTCGCTGATTTGTATTTCATACAGTTCTTTGTTCACTTCAGGAAGTTCGGATTTTTCTTCTTTTTGTTGTTTTTTTTGCTTTTTTTGAGATTTCTTTTTAGAACTTTTTTTCAATTTCTTTTTCGCCATTTTTATCGTTGCTCAATACTGCAGTGATTGTTTGTTATCAAACATGTGCCCGAAATGAAAAAGTAGGTTAAACGGTTGTTGATTTTGTTGTCATGGATCTGACTTATAAACCTATTTTTTGGTCGAGTGATCGAATATTTACGTCACTGAGCTTCCAAAAAATATAAAAAATTCTACGAATGGAACACCAGCTACAAAACGGTTTAATATAATCACACGTACAAATAAATTAAATTACTAAATTCACATTATTCTTATACTACTTCTTCGGCATTTTTCGACAGTTCTACGTATAAAGTTTCGAAGTAGGTTTTTTGTTTTCCATAAACAAGTACTCTTAAGTTAGTCCGAACGAGGTTCAAGCTTTTGACGAATTCTTCGTAAATGACATCGATTTCTTTAAAATTCGTATGGTAAAGGAAATTCACCTCGACGTTGCGTCTCCATACGCCATTTTTCAAGGCTTCGTGATACTTCAAAATTAAAGAAAACAAGTTCAGTATTGAATCTCGACACTGCGTCGATAAATCACATAAAAAACACCTGTAAAATATAAAAAAAAATTGTAAGTCGATTTAGGTACTAGAAATTGTTGTGGAGGTGGGAGGTGCTACAGTTGCTGTTTTAATTTACCTCTGCATCATTCGATTAACATATTTCAGGTGCGACATGTACAACAAATCAACGTCGATATCGGCCGTGGTTAAACTTTCAACGAAATCGTTCCAGCACGTTTCGATGGCTTCTCGCATCACGTATTCTTGTAGAATTTTCACAATTTGGGTCATGTTGTGTCGAAACAGTTGTATCTGAAATTAAATGAAATAATTTAAAAGGGAAGAAAAACTGCGGTAAATTTTCCAGAAAAAAGCTTACTTTCATGTATTGGATGCTTTTGCCCTGTTTTAAATTCTTCATCGAAAGAAAATCTCTTTTCAACACCCATAAGACTCGTTGCAATTGGAATAAGAATTTGAAAATTTTACCGTATTTTTTCGTTATTGGTTCGGTGATGAGAATATTTATAGGCCACCTTATGGCATAAGTTAAATTTAAACAATTCAATTCCTGAAAAAAAAATCATAGAATTGTCAAACTTGACCAAAAAACTGATTATAAGCCAATAAGTTAGACGAAAAGTCACCTTGATATCTACTAAAGTGAACTTCTCAGGCATTTCCTCATCAACTATAAAGGATAATTTTCTTCCGAAAGTGATTTTCTCCTTAGTAGCCGAAGCCAAGAGAGCTCTTTGCAGAACAGAGCTCAATGTGTAATTATTCAACAAGAAATAAGGTTTCTTTGCTTTCTCTGCGAGTTTGAAGATAGAATTCGTCAACGAAACAGTAAATTCGGGTTTCCTTAAAAGCAGATAATCTCGTAGCGCAATTAAATGATCGAGGTAGTTTTCTTCTTCGATAAATACTTTCAAAATGGCTTCGTTGACCAACTTCATTTGGATTTTCAAAGGTACAGAAATAGACTGAGCGAGGTAAAATGTCAAAGAGGTGATATCAACATCGGCTACGGATTCGGTATCAACGTTATCTATCGATTGCATTTCGAAGTTCTGAAGATCTTGGCTAAAGAAATTTTTCTGTTTTGGTAAAGGTTCGGTGGTTTGAAAATGCACGTGTTTTTCAGATTTTTGAATAGCCGGCTCTTCTGTAGATTGAACAGTTGGCTCGATATTCGATTCGTTTCCTTCGCTAATTTTCGATAAATTATCTTTATCATCTGAGCTCAAATTAGACACGTTGATTTGCGGAGATTTCACTTTTTTGTCGGTGTAATATTCCTCTTGGAGAACTTTCTGTTTGATTAGGTCTCTTTTGGTGGGCTGCTTAGGAGCGGTGGGAGTTCCTGTACTGATCGAGTCAAGGCTCAACCTATGATGATATTCGCTAGTCATCACTTTTAATTTATTTTTCTGACTTTCGGTCAATTGTTTTGGTTCTTTCACTTCTGGCTTTGCTTCTTGCTCGGTTTTATTTTGAAGTCTTATGTGATATTCGCTGGACATCACTTTGAGTTTATTTTCCTCACTGGCGCTTAACGGTTTATCTGGTTTCACTGGGGTTTGTTCAGGAACGTTGGAGATACTAAGACGATGATGATAATCACTAGACATTATCTTAAGTTTATTCTCTTGCAAAGCGCTCAATGCAACGGGTTTCAACGGTTCAACTTTGTTTTTTTGACTCGAGTCGAGAGATTCGTTCAATCTGATGTGATATTCGCTGGACATGATTTTGATTTTATTCTCTTGGCAAGCAGTCAAAATGGCAGGTTTACTTTTAGGCATCTCTTGAGGAGTATTCAAAGAATCATTAAGGCGATTGTGGTACTCGCTGGACAACACTTTGAGCCTATTTTCTTGGTACGCGCTCATCGAGGTCGTTTTTTCGAGCTTGGATTTTGAGGATTTTTCATCGACCGGTGAGTTTATATAGCTGGTTGTCGACTTGAGTTTATTTTTAGCGTATTCGATTTGAGAAACATTGCCTATTTCTTTGAGAACATCGCTAGGCCCTGGGCTACCGTCTCCTGCTCCGAGATGCATCCTTTTCGGTGTTTTAACCGGAGTATTTTCGTTGGAAGATTTGCATTTTTGTTCGAACAGCGATGCAAGGTGCTTCACGCGTTTGCTTGGGGTGTTTTCAGAACCGTCTCCGGCGCATTGGGAGGCTAATGATTTACAAGGAGTGGAAGTTGTTTCGTTCGAGTTCACTTGCTCACGAAGCTCTGATTTTTGGTGCAATGACTGATCAGAAGATTTAAAGGTAATGTTAACGTTGGTAGGGCCTGCTTCCGTGGTCACCGTATCCGAATTTAATTCTAATGCAGTTGAATCAGCTTTGGGTTCTTTGACAGGTTCACTTCTGCAAATGAAAATTACTTAAAAATTGATTTTATTGAGAAATTATTCCATATTGTTTGCTTTCAGCTTACGTAGAAATTGATTCATTCAATTTAGATTTATTTTTGACTGATTTTGATTCGTTAGGTGCGTTTTCTGGTACTTTTTCCGCATCAGTGCTGCTAGATTTTTCTTCATCTGTTAGGTTTTCAGTTACTTTTTCTTCATTCACCGCTAAAATTAAATTAAATTAATTCTTCACAGCTTCAAGCACAAAGGCACTTCGAATCTTACCTTGTTGCTGTCTAAACCATTCTTCTCGAACTCGTCTAACTTCATTATGAAAATTAGGATGATCGCATTTGTTCAAAAGTTTATCTTTTATTTTGGTTCGATCAATGAAATGACCTTCGTAAAATCTCTGGTATTCTTTCCACTTGTCTTCGTAAGCAATAATTTGTTTTTGATTAAAACAACAAATTAAATCTGGATGATTTTTTTCTACAAGCTTCTCGAGTGTTTCCTGCAATTGAAAGAAAAATTACTCCCACGATCATTTTTTAAGCGAACATTGACCCAATATTTACTTTGGATGAACATATTTTCAGTAAATTGACCGATTTTCCGCATATAAATACTTCTTTGTAAAATTTACTCAGAAAAGTTGGCACTTTCTTGTCACGAATTCCGATACAAGTGACTCGTCTCCAATCTCTACATAGCTCATATTCGCGTCGAATTTCTACAAAAAATTCGCCGTAATTATCGGGACTTGAAAAGCAGCCGTCAAATATCCACTCTGAGATTATCCTGAAATACGTAAAATAAATATTATGTAGTAAAAGATCTACTCAAAAACACGTAATCTTGAAATAATTCATATACCTAAAATAAGCGTTGCAGCAAGAATCAAACATGTGAAACAGCATGTAACTCAAATCGGAGCTGTAAACTTCGGACAGATTTTTATATAGGTAATTCAACAGTTGAACTCCCGAAGATATCTGCTTATCACAGAACTGCGTCAAGTATGTCAATTTCCTTCGAAGAGGAGCAATTAGTGTTGGAAAACTGGATAAACATTTGATATTTTGCCACTCCATATTCAACAGAGAGTACTTGTACATGTTTAAGATCTGCTGGACGCATTTGCAGAAGGTCTATAACAATTGGAAAATTATTCAAGTGTTACAGTCGAGTTGTAAAAATCAGGTGCGATGTTAAATAGCAACCTGATGGATACAGCCGAGCATCATTTTAGATTTTTCTTCGACAAATGAGTTCAAAGAATGGTAATTGTTGGCACATTTCAAGACATCTTCGCATAAAGCAGCTAATATTTCTGGCGATAATGTTTTCGTATGCAGTTTATCACAAATTTGAAACATTTTCAACTCCTAAAAAAAAGTCCGATTAAGCATGAACTTACTAAAAACATGGAGTAAAATTGAGAATACAGAAATTCTACCTGATTAAAATAGAACGATGGCGAAGCCATACCAAACAATAAATACTTCAAGTCCATTATTAGATCTTCAAAAGATACTTGATTACCAATGGGAATACTTTTAATGCCAACAGTTTGACTAGAATTAACAATTTTCCACAAATGAATGATTGTTCCCACACTTTCTGAAGAAAATGGCAATTCTTTAGGAACGTGTACTTCGCCTAAACGATCCCAAGATCGTCTAGTTGATAACTCGAAATTGTAATTGGTTAAGTCTAAATCGGAACGTTCGTCTGAACATTGCGATATTGAGTCTTCATCTTTAATACTTTCGTTTGAAAATTCAGAACCTGGAGTGACGAAGCCTTCATCCTAAAACGAAAATTCAATTTAGTGATCTTTCTATTCGACATGAACATTTCAAATGAATTTTCTCACTTGAAAAACTGGTTCAACCCTCTTGTTTACATCGAATCTCCATATTTTATAGCTTGTATCGAAAATACTCTCTGGATTGCTGAAAGAAAATGTACAAAAATGTACGCACGTACAATGTTTCAAATTCATTTTTTGAATTCTTTCCAACTTACCACGAAGGTAGTTTAAGTTCAGCGATGTGTTCTTTAAAAAAAGAAATACCTTCTCCAGGTTCATCATAAAAAGGATAATCTAAAAAAGATCCCGAAATTGATGGCAGATCTTTATGAAATGCAGACCAATCGATGTCTTCGTAGTAGATAATTTCTGAGTATAATCTGTTATTTTTATTAACTGGGATTTTGCATACTTCATTCTAAAACAACACCATTATTGTGAACGAACTTGACTCTAGCCTCATCGAGATCTGATAACATGTGACTCACTTTCTGGACTATTCCTTTACTTTCATCTAATTCGTACATGTGATGTAAGAATAGAAATAAATTGTTCAGGGTATCTGAATCACACATAGGAAGCACACGATTAATTGTGTTGTACATTCCATTTACACACGCGTTATAGTCAGCTTCATCGGAGGTGATTTTCAAGGCTTGACTTAAAATATCAGTCTTCAGTATGGAAGTAGGATCTGCGAGTATGTCTTTTGTGCATTCTGCAATCAGATCAATATTATCAATCAAGTGCAGTGATGATACAGTGAATGTACAAAAACGTACCTGTTTTGTGCGAAGAACCGAATAGGTGTGATATAAACGTCTTTTTCAGTCTTTTAACATGTTTGATGGAATGTTTATTTTCGGGTGCAATAAGAGATTCTAAAAGTTCGTTCACTAAAGCTATACAATTGTTGGTGTCCATGATTAGCTAAAAACACAAGTTATAAATTTTTATATGACGCCTACTGGTAGTGATATTATTTACGCAGAGAAACGAAAATAATTATTTGAATACTCACTTTGGTTCTTTGAGGTAATAGTTGACCATTTCTTTTCTCTATTGGAAGACTTTATTCTAGGAATAATAGCGCTTATAACTCTAAAGAATTACTTCATTTTAGCACTCAGATCATTGATGCTTCAAAATATTATCAATTTAGCGGGTATCAGTTCATCAGTTGTTATTTATTTTTGCTTTAGACAAGTTTGCCAATTTCCAGGTCACTGAGTTGTTTCAAGGAAGAGTTTAATTTCATCGTCTAAATTTATATTTATTGTTTTTTTTTTTAGAATTTTAAACTTTTATCTATTTATTTTCATCAATATTTATTTTTCATTTTGGTTGGTTACAGAAAATATAAACTTAACAGAGTATCCAAAAAAGTTTAAAGCAGAACTTCACACTTTGTACCGCTCAACCTGGTAACGCTGAATACTTACGTCGGTCGCGCAGTAAATCTGCGTTGTCTTATCTGCGCGTAGTTTCACTTTCAGTGCCAAAACTTGATTTATGGGATGACCAGCGTACGAAAAAATTTAATGACGACCAGCTGAAGCCCTCGAGTACATGGTAAGCTGGTTTATTTCGTTAAAAATAGTACATCGAAGTGATGATCTAACGTATTTTCTGTATTAACTTAGTGAAGTGCTCAGTTTTCGGTGCGATTTCAACGATGAATTCAGAAGATACAAAAACTGTAGCCCAGTTCGAAGAGGCTTCCAGCTTTTTAAATATTATCAAAAGGTTCCTGAGAAATATTGCTACCGTTTCAACTATTTATTTATTCGGATACTTCGATCTAAGCATCGCGTGGCTTGTAGCTCCTGTACTATTAAACGCCTTCCGCCAAGAATGGAAAAAAACGAGCGACAGAAAAAGGCAATCTGTTAAATTAGCCGTTCAAGATGAGAAAAATGTTATTCTCGCACAACTCAGCGATTTGCCGGCCTGGGTGAGCTAATTTGATTTATACTACCCACGTAATTTATTCAGATAAGTGGGTGTTATCTCTGTGTGCTACATCGCTGAGGTACCTACAATATGTAATGGTATGTTTTCAGGTGTATTTTCCTGATATCGAACGTGCCGAATGGGTAAACAAAGTAAGCTCGAAATTTACAAATGAATAATTTGTATCGAACAATTCGTGAAATTTTTATTGATTCACGTTTCGTGTTTTTTAGATGCTGGTTCAATTATGGCCAAACGTCAATACGTATTTGAAAGATATGATTAAGTCTACAATCGAGCCTAAAATTGGAGAAACGCTCACTATGTATAAGATGACCGGTTTCCAATTTGATAGACTACGATTTGGAACAATAGTGCGTGTTTCAACTATGTATGCCTATAACTTTATTATACAGTTAATTCAAAATTGTCATATGGGTTAACCTTTATAGCCACCAAGAATTGGAGGTATCAAAGTATACGACAAGCAAGTTTCTCGTACAGAAATCATGATGGACGTGGACTTGATGTTAGTTATCGTATTCACGAAAAATTATTCACCATCTTCGTTGATCTAATTATGTATATATATATTTTTTTTACAATTTTTAGATACGCCGGCGACTGCGATATTTCGTTTTATCTTAAAGGGTTATCCGGGGGTATCAAAGACTTTCAGGTCAGTTCTGTACGAAACATGTAATTATTTTGACATTGAGAAATTAGCCATATTGTCCTGTGCTATGCGATAATAGTTACGCCTCATTTATTCTGTACCATTATCGACTAATATTGACTAACCATATTTGTTTTTGATCACGTTTTCGTAAACAATATTTCATGAGTTTGATAGATCTACGTAGGTACATAGATTTATATTCAGATCGATTGTCTGAATAAGCTCGTATTTTTTCACTTTTTAAATTATTTTATTGAAAAGCTGAAATGTTGAAAATTGCAGCCCATTTTTTCCGATGAGAAAACCATTATTCTGTTGAGAAATGCGTAACTTAGTAATATTGTCATTTTCAGATTCATGGTATGGTTCGTATTATAATGAAACCATTGATCCCTGCAATCCCATTTATCGGCGGAATTCAAATTTTTTTCCTGAATAAACCTACAATCGATTTCAACCTCGTAGGAGCCGCTGATATCCTCGATATACCCGGAGTGAGGTATTGAATCAAACGTTATCTTATCATTTCCACTTTACAATTTTTTTATTGTTCTTTGAAAATGATTCATTTTATTTTTTTAGTGATGTTTTAAGAAAAGTAATCGTCGATCAAATAGCAACAATGATGGTATTACCAAATAAATTGCCTATCGTTTTAAGTGACATGATACCTGCTGTTACAATCAAAACTCCAGACCCAGAAGTAAATTTTTTCACTTTCACCAATTCACCATTCTCATGTGTTAATGAATTTAATAACCTTGACACAATTATTTTCAAGGGAGTCCTACGAGTACAAGTAGTCCAAGCGGTCAAACTGATGAAAAAAGATGTCGGTATTTTGGGTAAAGGTAAATCAGATCCTTACATAATCGTCACGATGGGAGCTCAAGAACATCGTTCCAAAACCATCGACAATACGGTCAATCCAAAGTGGGACTTTTGGTGCGAAGTACGTAACCTTTTTTCCCCTAACATTTAGATTGGCCTTTGATTTCATGCGTGAAAAAGAAACCTAATAGCTCGAGTGTTATAAATTTGGTTCATTTTTTTCAATACGCTTTGTGTACAATACAGTTTATAATATCGCAATCTTGGGATCAACAACTCGTTATGAATGTATTCGATAAAGACGATGGTAGCAAATATGACGATAAACTTGGAAAGTAAGTAGGCTGTTTAGCAAACCTACTGCATGCGTTTGCGTTTTCCTCGCTGAAAGAAAAGTTTTTAAAGTGGTTTTTGAGTAGTTCGTTCTCTGCTTTTTGTACTCTTTGCAATCGTAATGTGCTGTTGGAATGTGGAATCTGGTGAGTGGTTCTCACGCGCGGTGTCTTGACGCGCGAAATTGATTCATACAAACTATGTTTACGAACGAATGCGAATGACATTGAAAGTGAAGTAATTTTTAAGGCACCTCGTAGCGGTATTTTATATCTTTTTAACCGTTTCAGGCTATTGTAATGTTTCCCCGTTTCGAAGAATTAAAATTCGAAGTGTATGATTATGATCCAACGTTGCCGGGAATGACTGAAAATGACGATTTTTTGGGAAGGTAGTGTTAATAACTGGAACTTATGCGGCTATCATTATGAGAATGTTACCTATGCCACGGCTTTTAGTGTTTGCATCTGTATTTTGATGTTATATTTTTATCCATGTTTTGTTTGCCATACCTGTTACATTCGTCCAGCTTCGCTCAGAATTGTGCTGAATATTATTTATGCCTTTTGTGTTCGTCGTTTCGTCGTGTTAAAGGCGTGCTAATGAGCTTTCGATATTGTATATTCAACGCTGCCGTGGCTTTAGAACTTCCGCATAAGTGGATTGGAAGGGTGAGGAGAGCGATGAGAAACTGTTTACTTTTGAAGCTTTTGTAAAGGAGAGAATTTTTACCCACCACAAGGGACTTCGACCCAAGTAAACAGAATATTATGAATCTGATTGCGTGTTTTTAATGACCAGCGTATAAATGTGCTGTTGCGATTATATTTTCGTTTATGAATGAAACCTTACGCAAGTCACAAGCTTTGTTCATTCACGAGATCGTTATCGCACTTTCGTTTCGGTATAGGCTAACTCACATGAATGAGTATTATTTCGCTTGTACTCGTTAACCTTCGGTTTTAAATTAATTGCACTTCACGTTCACATACGGTACTTAGATATGCTTGCAAATTTTATTGCGTATGCACGTTTTTTTTTTTTTTTTTTTTACTAAATCTACGAGCAAAAAATTTTAATTGCATGTTGAAATGTAATTGATATTTAGAAGCTGAATAACTGCCTGAAAGTTTAATTTTTGGAGCTCAATGTTCTATCATAACCTTGATTTTTGAACAGAGCTACTGATTGCTTGTTGATTTTAATTTATTTTCAAGAATGCGACATTTACGTCAATTTTTTTTTTTTTTTAGAGCGAGTTTGAAATTGAACCATATCCTGGATGTTGGAGAAATCGATACGGTGCGCTTCTTTTCGTTACATTTGGAAAGTATTTTTTTTTTCAAATTTTTTTAAATTGATTTTTTCTCTTCAATAGTGGATTTCCTTGGAAGAAGTAAAACATGGCATGGTTCATTTGAGATTATCTTGGTATAAATTGACTTCGGATTCGGCTGATGTCAGACCTGTAAGTATTTTTTTAGCGATACCTCTTCGCTTCTACTGACGAAAAATTTCAATCAACTTTTGTTTTCTATTATAGGCCTTAGAAGAACTGGAAAAATTACGAGTTCCTGGTATCAATTCGTGTGTATTAATCGTATACCTCGATTGTGTACACGATTTACCGGTAAATAAACCATCCTAGCACCGCTAGCATTTCTTCCTCTTCGCTGAGCATTCGCAATAATCGATAGTCTTCGTCTTTGCCCCCAGGATGCACGAGCCAACAAACGACCAGATCCTGTGGTGAGTCTAACGGCTGGCCACGAGACACGAGCTACCGGAGTACAATTCAAAACCAGTTCTCCGATTTACGAACAAGGATTCACCTTTTTAATTCATAATCCTCGAACCGACTCGCTCACTTTAAAGGTAACTCTAACCAAGATCGTGCAAACCGATGGAATTATTTTTCTACTCGAAAATATTCGATTTTTCGTAGATTACTGATCAAAAAACCGGTCAAGATTTGGGATCGTTGGTGTACCCGTTGAGTACATTATTAGCGAAGCAAGATCTGAAGCAGGACATCGAACCTTTTTCGTTGCAAAAGTCAGGTCACAACACGAAAGTTTTATTCTCCGCTCAATTAAAAGTAACCTACCGTTTTTGATTTATTTCTTATCTGAAACCGTTGTGTATAGTGATTAGTGTGACCTGGGTTGTTGTAGGTGTTGAAAAAAGTTGCCAAGAAGGATGACGTACCGAATTTCGTATTTAATTCGACCATTCCGAATGCGACTCCACCTTCTACTCCGAATTCGATCACCGGCTCTACCGATGTCACTGATACGAATAAGTCGACCGATAAAGATTTCAAAAACGATATTTTGGATAAAAATGACGACAGTATTAATAATGATGAAAAATGTAAGTCAAACACGAAGAAAAATTCATCTAAATTAAATTAAATTCAGATTGTATGAAAAAAGTTTCAAAACACTCGAAAGATACCGACGGTTTATACAATGAAATAATTTTTTGAATCCAGCCATTACCTCGAGTGTGATCGAAGAAGACGTTAGCTGGGACGCGTACAAACCGCAGGAAGTGAGCAACTCTTGTCAATGGATCAACGATCAACTAGAGCAGTCGAATGCCAGCGGCAAAAGTGGCAGCATCAAAGGCAGCTTGAGGAGGCGCAACACTTCGCAAAGTGAAACGTCAGTGAATCTTCCTTCTTTGCTTGCCAATTTGTACAAAAACGAGTATTCGCTGAATCATCCGAATTATATATTTTTACAGAAGTAAAAAATTGGGAAAAATCGAGATGACTTTGAATTTTGTATCAGAACGTCAACGTTTAATTGTGACAATCCATCGTTTGGCGTAAGTACCATAAAATTTTCATCGGTAAAAAAATCATCATTTTTTTTAAAAAAAATTATTTTTCGTTTACAGAGATTTACCTATCAAGGACCCGACAGATTTACCAGATCCCTACGTCAAAATATACATGTTACCTAAAACGAAGGACACGAAACGTAAAACCAAGGTAAGCACTCGTGCACGTATTATTTTCCTCGCAGAAAATCTCTCCTATTTCTTACTCGAGGCAAAAAACAAATCCAAATCTGAATGAATTTTAAAGGTTATCAAAGATACGTGTAATCCTGTATACGAGGAACACTTCGAATACGTCATAAGCAGCGACGAACTACCTTACCGCCAGCTCCGCGTTAGCGTTATTTCGCAAAAGAGCTCTTTCATGAACCGCAGCTCAGATATGGGACAAGTGACGCTCGAATTGAAAGAACTCAATCTTAGTAATCATAAAGCTTGGTACGCTTTGGAGCCTGATACCGATTAATACGTAGCAACGACAGCACTATTACCATTCGCATTGTTTCTCTTTTTGTTTTCTCTTCGACTTCTACAAGAAGGATAAATTTAATAATAGGTTCTGTGATATTTTACCCTCCCATCCCCCACCAAAAAAAAGACATTTGCATTTATGATAAGTTTAGTGTGTTTTTTTTGCTGGATTTTTCGTGTGTTGAATGAATTTGGTATGGCATGTTATCGTGTATCTGCCTCCTTAAAGTGATCTTTGCGATAAGTTTAACAGTACTAGTCGTATTTATGGATTTTTTTATTTCTGTAAGTACCTGTAGAATGACTAGGCGTGCGTGAAAAGGAAAGCTAATTATTCTAAAAGACAATAGATTTAGATTTAACGCCTCGAATAATAATTATTATTTCAGTTATTTGATTTATTATCCGTCGATTCGTAGATTTTATTTAGTTTTTATCCATATATTTTAAAGAATGTTTTCGTCTTTGTGTGTAGAAATACTTGAGAATTTCGTCCATTAATATTTTCTCCGTTTATACTCGCGCTTATAGTCAGATTGCCAGCTATATTTTTTGGGGTGGGATACACAATTTCTATACTTACGCTTATTTTTAAAAATCTTTTTCAATGCCTCGTATGTATGTGTACTTAAAAAGTTGATCAAACTTAAACGAATTCCACAGTTTCTTTTCCTTTTTTTTTCACGATGAAGGTAGCTTTTATAATGAAAATTCTTTCCACACGTACACTAGAGGTTTCCTCGTAACTTATGTCAATCATTTATTCGAAGTACAAAAAAAAATACCTATCTACCTATACCACATACCTACATACGTATATCTTTACAAAAATAACAGTTCGGCGTATTTGTTAAATTTTATAATAGGTAGCTTTTATAACTGTGAAAGTACACTGAAATCACCTATACCTTTATCTATACCTATATATTAAAATTTATTTACATTAAAACGCACCATTTTGTTACTTTTTAGCGTTAAATAATTTTTATACGCAAATTTTTATTTATTATTTAAAAAAAAAAAAAAAAATTGAAAAAAAAACATGCCTACACCTTTATAATGTCAAATAATAAAACGTTTGACAAAATTAATAAACCGTTTTGCTATCCTTTTTTTTTTGCTCTGCCTCACTCCTCGAGCCGGAGCAAAGTTGAAAGGTAATGAAAAATTATGCTGCGAATTTTTCAGTACGTCAATTCTGTAAAATGGATTATACCTTACGCTCTTTTGTTAATTTCAATTTTAAATGGGTATTTTTTTTTCCGCGTGTATTTTAACGAGGTCGACTATACAGTGAATTATTTCCACTTCGAGCTATCCCTTTTTGATTAAATTTTTTTCCGGCTGCTTTTTGCGTTCGAGCTGAGAGCTTCGTTGAAAGATATTTTACGTCAAAATTTACTTTTTTAATTACGTGAAGAGACCTCGCGTAAGGTTTCTGTGCCTTATACTATGTATGTCTATGTATAATGAAAGGATTATTCCGTTCGAGTGATTCTCGATACGATGATGAGTTGTATGCTTGATGGGAATTGAAATAGAAAGTAAACAGCGGATTTTTCGCCGCCCTATTAAATAAACATCGTCGTAAAGGAGATGGAGATTTTCTGCCAATTTTTCGCCCCCTCCCCTCTTCTTCGTTTGGTATGGTGTAGATAAGCGTCGCGGGATCGAATCGCAGAGCAGTAAGTACAGTAATCCGAGATATTTGGACGGGATTGTGTTTTCGTTAAGATTTCGGTAATTGTAAACCGAGCCGAAGGATTTGGAAATATTTTTCCGATAGAATTACTTGTACCTACTCAACGAAATTTCAGAAACGGCCGTGTAAATCGCGGTGAAAGTAATTTTCCAGCGGCGAGGTAAAAAATGATGGCCACATTTTGACGTGGGTAGAGACTAGAGAGCTACACTTTTGTGAAAATCAACGAAGCGTTGTAAGCATTGGCGTGCTTAGGAGGGGAGATGCAAGTACGTTCAAAAGTAAGAAATTTATAAGCCAGCCCTTTCATTAAATTAAATGACTGAAAAAACGATTTGAAACACCATTTCTGGTTAGCTTAAATTTGTAATTTTTCAAATTTTTTGCCCTCGCTTTGCTCGAGCAGCCCTTTTTTTAAACCTTTTTTCTGATTTCAATATTGTTGGATACTTGAGGTCAGAAAACGATTTTTTGCTGAAATTTTGCAATTGCACCCCCTCTCCCTACAATCCATGTTGATGATGATTGATGCCTGAATTTTCGCCATCATCATCTTCGCTTTCTCGAAAGTAGAAAGAGGTAAAATTTATGGAATAATTTATCCCATGTTTGGTCCCCTCCTGTTGTTTTTTTTCTCAAACAAAAGGCAGTTTTTTATTAATTCGTTTGATGCACTTGTTACCAGATTTTTTTGCATATTTTGGTGGTGAAAGAAATGTTTCTATTATTTTGAAAATTAGTTATTCGACTTTTTTGAAAATTAAATTTTAATTTGCATTTCTACTTCTTGAAGAGAGGCTGGAAAAATTAATAATGTTGGGGCGAACGTACTTAATCGAAATTTCAAAAGGTCCGCTCGCTATTCTTGCAAAAAGATCGGCCAGAAAAAGGGTTTACGAATTTCAGTCTCTCATTTCATTTTTTTTCCTGAAAAAGGGGGAAAAACAGTTGAAAAAAGAAAAATGTTTTTATTTTGAGGAAAAGTAACCTTACTAATTTTTATAAAATATCGAATATCACTGCAGGTCTTTTAAAACTATACCACTTTTGCCTCATACTGATGAAAGGTTTCATTATACAGTGCCTGGTGGTCCATTAAAGTTTTGATTAATTCGAGCACCACTGATGGTGAGAAAAAAAGTTTCTTTAGAAGGCTCTGTTAAAACGATAAAGGCCAACGGCACTGTTTTTAAATTTTCTGACCTTGGAAACGCGTAGAAGCTCGGAAAGTAAACTCGATTTTTCACTTTGTCCGACTTAAAAATTGAAAGGCATGAAAATGTGTTTTTTTTTCTCTAGCAAATATTTTCTACGTAGAGAAATATTTGATCTTCAAATTTTGCGATCATTAAAATTTTAAATCATGTCAGAATTATTTAGAAAACAAAAATCGCGAAAAATGAAGAAATTTCGATGAGCATTAGGTGAAGAGTGTAAAATTGTGTAGGTATTTAGTGATATACTGCGAGGAAATTTTTTTTTGATCAAAATTGACTCGTTTAAGGGTGGAAAAATCGTTTTTTTGAATTTTTGAACGTCTTCCACCACATCAAAAAATTCTGAATAAAAATATGTTGCACATCATATCACGTCTTTAGAGCAGATGTGCAACATATTTTTATTCAGAATTTTTTGATGTGGTGGAAGACGTTCAAAAATTCAAAAAAACGATTTTTCCACCCTTAAACGAGTCAATTTTGATCAAAAAAATTTCCTCGCAGCATATTATTATCACTAAATACCGACGTATTTTTTTTTTCATGATTGCATCTCTGAAAGGAATTACCAAAATGACCGATAAAAGTCTTATAATACCCATTTGACCTTGAAACCCCGCTAGAAATTTTTTCAAAGGGGTAGCAACCTAAAAGTGAAATTTTGATTCAAATTTTAGCGGTCAATAACTCCTTCAATTTGGGAAGGTGAGCAATTTGTGATCAGAACTAATTTCGTTACTTTTTTTTAATGTTCAAGTAGTCCCTTTAATTTTTGAGTTGGACAGAAAATCAAAAAATTATAATTTTATCCTTTAGAAATTCATCCACTCTTAAAATCGACAAAAACCATTTCACTTTTTGCCCCTTCAGTTTTGGCAATAGACCACACCTTCAACTAAAATTGTTTTTGGGCTGAATATTCGACAAAATTTTGTTTAAATTCCTTTTCTTTTAATTTCGAAGAACAATTTTTAAAAAAGTTTAATTCTAAATCAAATTTGTGGAAACTGGAGAATCTCTGCCTAACAAACTCGAAACGATGAAAAACGTACAAATCATAGAAATCACAAACCTTGAAAAAAGGGTATAATTATGAAAAAAATATACCTATAATGTGTAATTGTGTACCTAGTCTGGATGTACAACATATATTTTTTTCAGAATTTTTTATAGGGGTGGAAGACCTTCAAAAATGCAAAAAACTGATTTTTTCATCCCTTTTCCACATTTAGG
>FIZT01057239.1:0-15257 GCA_900065295.1 Paracoccus marginatus
ATTTTTGTCACGAAATTCGTCGCATTAATGAGCGACATGTGTGAGCGCGAGCGCTAAAAACTAAAGGCTGAGCGGAGCGTTAAAAATTCTGTAAGAGCGTGAGCGGAGCGTGAGCGCAAAAAATCTTGAGCGGCCCATCACTGCCTAACGGGCTAGACCCTTTGAACATTTTTTGGTTATAAACAACGCAACGTGTTGTTTTAGACCAAAAAAGAACGTTTTTCGCTCAACATTGATTTAGGTACCTAGGTATTGTTCATCTTATCGCCAGCCACCCACCGGTTTTAGCGATTTGAAATAGATGGATATGGGTAATTTTGTACTTATTCATCATTCATCATAGGACAATCGCTCAATTTTTTACTCATGCTTCTGTTTTCACGGAAGCTGACTAACGTACAATAAATTATCAACATTATCTATCTATTTATTCAAACGGTAGGACCATAGATATTCCTGAAACTACAAATGACTCATTCGTGAATTTTTCGTATCAGATGCATTCTCGTTGACGTCTAAATTTAACCACTCATATAAAAAATTCCCGAGAAAATGCATCTGGTCGCCAGGTTTACCCACGTCATTTATATGTGCGGTATCTCGCACGTACGTTTTCTCGTTCGTTACCAAAGACGAGGGAACAATTTCCAATCAACCATTTGTCACTGCCGAAGAATACCAATCGTTACTTGTACTTACTGACCTGTGACCTTTCGTTAACGTTCATTACACTTTGAACTACTCCCGGTCCCGGTGCTGGTACCATCTTCCATCTTACACAGCTCATACGTACATATGAAAACACGACATGACACGACACGAGCCACGATCCACCCTTCCGGATCTTCCAACAAGTTTCAACTCGAGTTGTGAAACAAGAGAAAAACAATAACATTCGATTGTTTTAACATGAAAACACCAGTGCTTCGTATACTTACTGCAGGCACATAAAGGTAGCAGTCAAAAATATCGATTTAATTACTCGCAGTACGCCTACTACACGCGCGTGTATTCATCCTTTACACAATTATACCGTTACTTTACCATTTTTTCTACAAATACATACGTACCGCAGTGATCCGTTAAAATGTGGTTCTACTTAATCGTTCTTTTAAATAATAAAACTCTATTTTTTTAAACATTTATTTTATTGAAAACAAAACAAAGCATACGTAAATGGACTCGATGGTGTAAATTGAAAAAAAAAAAAAAAATGGCATCTTTTACAATAAATTAAGTGTAATCTTTCGTTAAAACACAATTTAAAATCCTTCACATCTATACAACGAGTCGATTAGCAATTAATAATGTAGAATAAAACACCTTAATCTATCATACACCGTAGTTACGCGCCTCGTTGTTGAGTAAAAAAAGAAAAAAAAATTCAAGAGGGGCAACCTTGTAACCACTACACCGATTGAAAATGGACTAAAAAAAAGCTCACCATTAAAACGCTAATATTATTTACAAAAATTCAAACGATCATTTTACACTTGTAAAAATAATTGTACATATCACCGAGAAAAATGATATCTCGTTTTAAAATAATTAATGATGAAATGAAAAATAGTAAATTTTGGTTTTTCAATACCCTAACACCCGCTGCCTCATACCGTTTGAAAAATCTAAACGGTCGTTGTTGAAGAAATAACATTTTAACAAAACAATAACAACTACAATACGTCTTTTTTTTAGCTTTTAAAAAATCGAATCTAGTTCGAAGTACAGGCTAATTAACGATTACGTATTATAAGAGAAATTATTTTGTTTCTGAGAACATCTCGTACCAAGAAAGAAAGAAAAAAAATCAAAATTTACTACTAATTGGGGTAACAAAAGAGGAAAATAAAATCATCGTTCTACAAGAAAAATATCGTATCAACACGAACACACACACGTAAGAGAAGAGAGAAAAAAGATACAGAGATATGAAGAGAACTCTATACACAAATAATATAAATCTACAGGGAAAAGAGAGAAAAAAAAATAGAAAAAGCAAAATAATAAAAAAAAATTGGTAAATAAACACAAACGCTGAATCAATATAAGGAAGAAATAGCGAATAAGGAGGGCGAAAAAAAGTAAAAACAAAACTAGAATCGGATACAGAAACTTTGAGTTTACCTCATTCTTAAAGCTTTGCGAATTAGCATCGTACACGAGAGGAGAATTACAATGAGAAAGAAAAAAATACTTAACGAATATGAGAAAAAAGGTTCAACTTGCCGCGACATTCTTTCTGAGATCGAGCTTTCGAAAATACGTTCCAAAATCTTAACGTTTCGTCGCCGGCTCCGGTCACGATCGATTCGCCATCCGGTGACATTGCTAAATACAAGACACGATACGAGTGCCCTGTCAATTTGGCGACCTGCGTCAACGTCGGATATTTCCAAACCAAAATCTGATTTTGAGAATAACCATGGGTGCTGACCAATTCGGAAGAGTGTTTGGACCAAGCCAAATTACAGACTTGCGATCCCGTATCGACGCACTGCATCGCTTGGCCGGTGAGCGTGTTCCAAAATCTGATGCATCGATCGGCGGTACCGCCTCCGCTGGCTAATAAACCGTGTTGATGGGGCGACCATGCGATGGCTTTGACGGCGGCCAGATGATCGGTGTAGGTTTGGATCGGCGTCGTCGAGCTTAGATTCCACACGTAGAGTCGATTATCGTTACCGCCCGAAGCGAGATATTGGTTATCCGGCGACCACTTCAGACCGCAGACTTCTTGACGATGTCCGGCTAGCTTTTTGTCGCTGCTGTTCGGCGGCGATCTTATGTCTCTTTGCAGGATCATACGGTCTCGGCTGCCGCTCGACAGGCTTTCGCCGTTCCACGCTAAAGCTCCGACTCGGGCACTGTGGCCGGTCAATTTGCACACTAATTTCGATACGGCTACGTCCCAAATTTGCACGTATCCGTGATGCGTTCCGACTGCGACGTAGTTGCCGCGATCGTTCCACGCTACCGATGTAACCGTATTGTTATCGTTGAGGAAATCGCATAATCTAGTAACCTGGCTGGTGCAAGCAGACCACAAATATACCGAATTACCTAACCCGACGGCGAGTACGTTTTGCGACGACCAGTCTACCAAATTTAGGTAAAAATCGTCTTGTAATTCGGGCGCGTCTAACACCTTGAACGGTATACGTGATATTTTTCTCGTCGCTTTTCTCGGCGATCGTAGTAACTTTTGGCTTTTCGGACTAACCGGCGATAGCGAGTAGGGCGACGTTGATTCGATATTTTCTAAAAAATCTGTTTTACGACGATAATGGAATAGATTCTTTTGCGCTTGCAGGCCGTCGTTTTTGCGCTCGTCGCAGTGGTTTTTGGCGATGCCGTCGTACGATGCTCCTAAAAGCTCGTTTTGTAAAAGGTAATTGTAAGCTAGAGCGTCTCTATTTCCGTCACCCGATACGCTTTCTTTTTTCTTACTACTCGTGCCCGGTATATTACTTTCGTTTATCATACTAAACCGAGTTTGCCAATTTTCAAAATCACGTTTCGGAATGAAACGATCTGCGACGTTTTCCGATTTCGGCGAAAATTTATTCTCGTTGCTGAGTAAAGTTAACATATCGTTTTCTTTGCCAGGTCCGGCGTTCTTATCGATGAATCTGAATTCGGGCTCTTTTACCGTGTAGCGACCGTTGTTGTTTTCCAAATCTTCGTAATAAATTTCTGTATCAACGTTAATGCCTTTGGAGCAGCAATCATCTGATTCCATTTTAACGTCACTGTCGTGGTCTATACTGCTGGTGGTGGTGGGTAAATCGTCTTTGGACGATGGCAATACAACGTACTGAGGGCAATTTTTCTGCTGCCAAAGAAGCCTTTGAATATATAAGCTATCCACTGATAATTCTTCTTCCATTTTTAATTTCTGTAATACACAAGAAAACATATTCAAAATCAAGAACATGGTACAGGAAAAAAAATTACAAAACATATAGTCATAAATGAGGAAAATGTTGTCATTCTCAATAATATAGTATTATAGCGTTAGTTCGAAGTTTCTTCAGCCATGATAAAAGTTAGGCAACACCCAAATTTTAAAAAAATTTCTTATCAATACAGGAAATTTGACAAAAAAAAAAAAAAAAATAAATAAAATAAAATTATCGATACAATCGAACTCAATAATAATTTTACTCGTAAGATATTACGTAGTAAACAGAAACGATTTCATAACTTTTCCATGAATTATTCTGCGACAGGTGAGTAGTTGTACTTAGATGAACCAAAATTGACACAATTTTCCAATTTCAACAAAACTACTACATCGTTACTTTGGAGCTTATGAAAATTTTATAAATGGGTAATTCAAGTTGGGGGAGGAGAACATTTAGTGAATTGAACAACTAAAAAATTTATAAACTGAATAAATACAAAAAATTACCTATGAAAATAATAGCAGTAAGTTGAGATAGACACCCGTTGCGAATTTATCGTACCACAATTTTCAACACGATGAATTATTATTTATCACAATTAAACAGTAGAAAATTTCAAATTATCGTTGTAATTTTCAACTACAGTGAAAATTCAAAATTTATACTAATTATCAATAAATAATACACATTTCAATCGAACTAGAACTACTATCCATTTTTGTGACGCGAACAAGAATGAAAAAAAATATAATAAACAAAAAAATCGTTTCGTCGTTGGCTTCTCTTCTCTGAGATTTCCCCCTTTACCCCACTCTACGTTGAGTACATGTCAATTTCACAGATAAAATATGAGAAATATTGCACAGTGGTAACGGTTACAAGAAGTAGGTAGGAGCCTACTTGATACGTGTTTTTACTTTTAATTTTTTTTATCGTGTTTTACTTTTTTAGTTTCAACGAAATTTTTGAATTTCGACAAAAAAATTCTGGCTATTGCGACAGTCTCGACTTGAGATTTCTTTGTCGTTTTCAGCACAATAAATTATTCTGATGTTTCATTGTTTCAGAGTAATGAGTTTTAGGTTTACCGCGTTACCCGGTTTACACCATAATAGGACAGCACCTAGGATAGCCATCAGAAAAATTTAAAAACTCAAATGGAAAAATTAAAAAATCCACATTCCCCCCGCGCCAAATTGACAACCTTGATCGCTGATTTTCATCAGCAGCGCAGTCACGATGGCGTATGGTTCTAATTTTGATTCTACATGCCTCAGCCTCACTCATCGACCCATTCCTCCATGAAAAGCTCGCCTTTTCAGATTTCATTTCATTGAGCAAAAGCAAGCAAAAGTATCAAAATAATGACCTGCATGATGCATCTCATTACTAGCTGTATCTACTAGTATTCAGATAAAATTTATAACGCGCCATAATATGAAGTTCATTACATCATTACACTTGCATTTGCACCAGTACCTAATAAATAACTGGTAAAATTTCAATCACCTACTGAGCATCGAATCATCCTGCGAAGTGAAATCTCACGTATTGTCAAAAATGATGAATAAATCAACCTACATGTTGAAAAAAAATGGTGACTTTATATTTCAACTTCAAGTTCTTTGCTGGCATTTTCAGTACTACTGCTGAGCATCATCATCACTTACTCAACTCATAATAAGTAAGCTAAAAAATGAGTCAACTTTATGCATAATATAGAAATTAGGTACATAATTCCCTCGGCAAGGGTCAAATTAAAGTTCAAAACTGTCAAGGGTACCACTTCCCCAAGATTCGATTTTTTAGTCATTTTTCTTGTGAGAAAAGATGAACCAAAATTTACACAATTTTCCAATTTCAACAAACCTACTACACATACATCGTTACCGCGGAGCTTATGAAAATTTTATAAATAGGTAATTCAAGTTGGGAGAGGATAAGATTCAGTAAATTGAATCACGAAAAAATTTATTACTGAATAGATATGAAAAATCACTTACGTAAGCAGTAAGTTGAGATAGACAGTTACCTAGACACCTTTGTAATTTTATCGTACCACAATCTTCAACACTAATTGTTGGCTTCGAGGATTTTAAATCACTCGTCGTCTCGTCTCAAGATGAGTAGATTATTCAGCTCCGATATAATTACTTCAATTACACATTAACAAATGAAAAAAAAAAAACGATGTTCAGTAAAACTTTACTTTTCTTACTGGATCTTAAAATATGTACTTACAAAAAAGTTGATTTTAAATATTATTTTCGATACAATGTACAAAAAACATTACTCAGAATAACTGAAAACCGATTTTACAAATATCAGCTATTTAGAAGCGAAAAATGCATACGCTCTACAACGGAACAACAACAAAAACATATTCATATTACTATCGTATCATTTTTTAATAACAATAACTTATGCGGCCGTGAAATTGGCCAAGAAATTGGTTACTACGGTTTTCAATTTAGCATCGGTGGGTTCAGTGATTTTACCTTCTTTCGCAATATCTTCTAGTAAAGCTTTTTCATTAGTTCTGCAAATAAATTCATCGTTAGTGAAAAATTTGGAGAGCAAATTACGTTTTTGTCATTACAGGGTACTAACTTGATGTGTTGTAAAAATTCTTTCTCAAAAGCGGTAATCTTTGCTGGATCTAATTTATCAAGATGTCCTCTAACACCGCAGTAAACAACGGCGACTTGCTCTTCAATAGCCATAGGTACTGAAATGAAAATTGAGCGAATCACGACCACGGTACATGCTCAGAAGATATAACTGTCTAATTTTTTTTCGATTTCAATTTACCGTATTGGCCTTGTTTCAGTAATTCAGTCAAACGTACACCACGGTTCAACAGCTGTTGGGTAGCGGCATCCAAATCGGAACCGAATTGGGCAAAAGCTGCTACTTCACGATATTGGGCTAATTCTAATTTCATGGAACCGGCCACCTGAAAAATGAATCAATTCAAGGTTGGTATTTCTCTCGTCGGATCGATCATTTGAGAAATGAAAAAACACGCACTTGTTTCATGGCTTTGGTTTGGGCAGCAGATCCTACACGAGATACGGATAAACCGACGTTAATGGCTGGTCGGACACCCTTGTAAAACAGTTCAGTTTCCAAGAAAATCTGTCCGTCGGTAATTGAAATTACGTTGGTTGGAATATAAGCCGATACGTCACCGGCTTGAGTTTCAATGACGGGTAAAGCAGTGAGCGAACCACCACCGTTGGTTTCGTTCATCTTGGCTGCTCTCTCCAATAAACGGGAATGCAAGTAGAAGACATCACCGGGGTAAGCTTCACGACCGGGAGGTCTTCTCAAAAGCAGCGACATCTAGACAGAAATACTTGATTAATTCGAACTCAAGGCGAGGTAATTGCATTTCAGAAAACAGTTGATTATTACTTGACGGTAAGCTACGGCTTGTTTGGATAAATCGTCGTAGATGATGAGAGCGTGTTTGCCGTTATCTCTGAAGAATTCACCCATGGCACAGCCAGAGTAAGGAGCCAAGTATTGCAGAGGAGCCGCATCAGAAGCGGTAGCCGAGACGATAATAGTGTATTTCATAGCACCTATGAAAAATAACCGAAATCAACGAATTATTCTGTAACGAAAGTAATCAGTAATAAGATAAATAGTTACCAGAATCAGTTAATCGTTTTACGATTTGGGCTACAGTTGACCTTTTCTGACCAATAGCAACGTAGATACAATATAATTTCTTCTTTTCGTCTTGAGCGTTGTTGAAACGTTGTTGGTTAATGATGGTATCAATAGCTAAAGCGGTTTTACTAAAAAACAAACAACATGTAAAGACCTATTTGCCACTTTTCGATATGAAGTGTTTAAAATACGAACCCAGTTTGCCTGTCTCCGATGATGAGTTCTCGCTGACCACGACCAATCGGTACTAAAGAATCTACAGCCTTGATCCCGGTTTGCATAGGCTCGCGTACAGAAATTCGGGGGATGATACCGGGAGCTTTGATTCCGACACGGAACCTATGAAGAAAATAGAAAAACATTGAACAGAGGTCAAAAAAAGTCTACTACTTGTGAGGCTATAGAATGTAGTGACTATTTCTTACCTTGTTTTGGAAGTCAATGGCCCTTTGCCATCAATAACGTTTCCTAAAGCATCGACTACACGTCCTAATAAATCTTCACCGACAGGAACGTCTACGATGGCACCGGTTCTCTTGACGACATCTCCTTCTTTGATGAGTTTGTCGTTACCGAATACTACAACACCGACATTATCGGGTTCCAAATTCAAAGCCATACCCTGCATTGAAAGATATATTAGTACGGCATAAAATTATTAGCAACCCCGAACATAATTTTTCAAGTACCTTTAAACCAGAGGAGAATTCCACCATCTCCTCGGCTTGAATGTTCTTTAACCCATAGACACGAGCGATACCATCACCAATGCTCAATACACGTCCAGTTTCTTCTAAATCGATCTAAATTTAATACAAGAAGTTACAACCTTCGGCGACAGACATGTATAGTGACACAAATACTCAAAATACCTTTGGCGCGGCGCCTAATATCCTTTCTTCTAATATAGAGGATATTTCAGCAGCTCGGTTACTGCACGATACATGGAGTTTTCTGTTGGCAATTTGACATGCCGGCCATGATAAACTGCTTATCTGTAATTGATTAAATTGACCATTGTACATGGATGAAGGCATCAAGTTTTAAGGGTACCTATACCTACATCCTAAAACAGGATCTAGAGAAAGGCAAATTTCATGATAGATCGTTCGTTGTACTTTACGAACTCGTAGGTCAAGACAAAAACGCAGGAAATTACTACAAATTTATACGGGTCATCGAAATTGGGAAAATATGATAAATGTGTTTCATTACTTAAGGTCACACAAGGTTAATCCAAAATTTAACGCTCGGAGTAAAATAAATCAAAACGTAACTTATAATTCATAAATGCGGTTTCTCCTATGAATGTTAGTCAATACATTATTTAACCTACAGAATCGATAAGAAGTCACGTCTCAAATGTCTTCTCGTGAATTTGATAATTAACAAATAACAATACCTGCGGTGCGTTGGCACTAAGTTGTTTGGCGATGGTGGCAACTAGACGACCGGAAAATAAGGCCATTTTTTCGAACGTTAAAATTCACTTAAACTAATAAAGTAATTTACGAACTAACTAAAAGTACGAGAAAGGTCAACTCCCAAAGTTCTTAACTTTTCAACACAAAAATCTCCTCTTCGTCTCCATTAACCGCAAAATGCCGATCGAGCGAGTTGCGATGAAAAAATTTACCTAGGTCTTACAAGGTTGCCAAGTGGTGAAAATGATAAAAAAATTTCGGTAATTTTAAAACGGGACAAACACTTGGAAAATATTTTTGAAGAAATTTACGCGAAATTCTCAACTTTTCGAGTATAAAATATATTTTTAATGCTTCAAAATTTTTTTGTTGGGTGAAAATTTTCCTGAATTGACAAAAATGAAAACAAAAAATAAAAATAAATTTGAAAACATGAATAGAATCAGTGTAATTTACCGTAATAAGAGTTTGATTTGGTATACCCATTTCAAAAACACAGATTTTGATTGGCTAAAATTTTTCAATTGGCTGAAATTCTTATTTTGGATGTCAAAAAAAGTTAGCGGTTGCTTTGCTTGCAAAAAATCAAGAATTTGTGCTGTTTCATGAAGAAACGAAGAAATTCTATTTTAAATTTCAATTATTTCTTGTGTAAATTACATTAATTTTCTGTACTTAATTCCATTATATATACTTCATCTGTATTGTGTACTAGTTCAGCTACATATTGTATAATGGTAAGTGTAATGCTCTTCAATGCTATCAACTTTTTTCTTCTCGTAGTTTCACTAATGATGTGATCAACTTTTCTTATTTCAGGCTCGCAGATATGACACTAGAACCACTATCTTTTCACCGGAAGGTGAGTTGGACAAAATTTAAACTTGTATAATTTTCTTCAATGTGGTAATCTTCTAGTTTACAGCACTTCTTTTTGTTATATATTTCAAATTATCTTAAATAATGAAGTGTTTTAACAGATAGTCGCCCTGAGTTTCACCCTTTCTCATTCCTCTATACATCGAATTGATGAAAACTTTGAGAATCAATACCGATGTAACCTAAAGCTCTTGAATTCTTTCAGGTCGCTTGTACCAGGTGGAATATGCTATGGAAGCTATCAGCCATGCAGGAACTTGTCTTGGTATTTTAGCGAATGATGGTATTCTGTTGGCGGCAGAACGTAGAAATACTAATAAATTACTCG
Source organism: Paracoccus marginatus (assembly GCA_900065295.1). NCBI lineage: Eukaryota > Metazoa > Arthropoda > Insecta > Hemiptera > Pseudococcidae > Paracoccus > Paracoccus marginatus. The sequence continues at coordinate 10,215 of FIZT01057239.1, forward strand.
ATGAAGTATTCTTCTCGGAGAAAATTTATAAATTGAATGAGTGAGTATTGTACCCTTCAACCCCTTGTATGTCAGTTCTGGTATTTAGAACTTTTTTTATGTTTTAGCGATATGGTCTGTAGTGTGGCTGGTATTACGTCCGATGCCAATGTACTTACAAGTGAATTGAGATTAATCGCTCAGCGATACGCGTTGCAGTATGGAGAATCTATACCTTGCGAACAATTAGTTTCGTGGCTATGTGATATTAAGCAAGCGTACACGCAATACGGAGGTAATTTTCAAATGGCAATTTTTCATCTTCTCTATTGAGTTTTCGAATCTCAAATAATTTCTGTTTGTATGTATGCGTTTGATTTAGGTAAACGTCCATTTGGTGTTTCAATTTTGTACATGGGTTGGGATAAACATTACGGCTATCAATTATACCAATCGGATCCTAGTGGTAATTACAGTGGTTGGAAAGGAACTTGTATAGGCAACAATAGTGCTGTAAGTTGAACTTGTGATCTAGAATACCTGATCGTTTAGATTTGTTTTTAAAGTTTTAACTCTTGTTTTTCCCAAGGCTGCCATATCCAGTTTGAAACAAGAGTACAAAGAAGGAGAAATGACTCTAAAAGATGCCCAAGCTTTGGCTATTAAAGTTTTGAGTAAAACTTTGGATATGACTAAACTAACGTCTGAAAAAGGTGCGTTACCTTGTTGATAATTTCTGTGACTATGCGTATTTATTGATAATTAATTTTTTATATCACTTTTAGTGGAAATTGCCATTCTAACGAGAAATAATGATAAAACGATCATTCGTATATTATCGCCTAAAGAAGTTGAAGCCTTGATAAGCGAATACGAAAAGGCTGAAGCCGAAGCTGAGGCAGCGAAAAAAGAAAAAGCCCAAAAGTCTACTTGAATTTTTATACATTTATTGTGAACTGGTTTTGTAAATATTTTTTAATTACAATGCGTATTATTTATGAAGTGTTTCTTTCAATTGAGCAGTGTTTCTCGATAGTTGCGACATTTTGGGTACTCCTTTCGTATTACATGTACGTTAAAAGAGAATCGCTGATTGGCTGCGAGAAGTACTACTTGTTATCATGAAAAGGGATTGATAAAAAGTAGCGAAACTAACGAAACCGGAATGATGCTTTTTCTGCAACTTTCTAGTTATTTATGAAATACGTTGAAAATATTGTTTTACTGTTGACTAAATGAGTTTTTCAATTGAATATGTTCTACGTCAATCAGAAATTGATGTTGATAACATGCCTTGCCGTACATGTTATATTTTTGATATCAATATTCGACATATATTTCAAATCGCCTATAGTAGAAGGTGTGATACCCTACGAAAATAACGTCCAGGGTCCAGCGAAACGTCTAGTTTTATTTGTTGGAGATGGTCTGAGAGCTGATTCTTTTTTTAAAATTTACAACGAGAGTCAATCTTCAGCTCCCTACTTGAGGTAAGATTTCCTTGTGATTTCTTCGAATAAACCACCCTATAATGTAATATTTTATTCATCGCAGGCAAATAATTGAAAAACATGGACGATGGGGAATCAGCCATACCAGAGTTCCAACTGAATCACGTCCTGGTCATGTGGCTTTAATTGCTGGATTTTACGAAGACCCTTCTGCTATTTTCAAAGTACGTAGCTAAGTACCAACTGCAATGGACATTTTGTAGAACTTTTCTTAATCTGGATTTTGTTGCAGGGATGGAAAGACAACCCTATTGATTTTGATTCCGTTTTCAATCGAACTATCCTTACTTTAGGATGGGGCAGTCCTGATATTTTATCAATGTTCAACAGAGGTAAGTACTCCTTTTTAACTTCATAAAAATTGCATAGAGTAAATTAACTTGATCTGAAATTAATTTATTTGCAGGCGAAACGAAATCTAGGATAATTATGGAAAGTTATCCGGAATCATTCGAAGAATTTTCGGGCAAAGAAGGAAGCGCTGCTCGCTCAAGTTTATGGTCATTTGAAAAGTTCAAGCAATTTATTTCGAAAGCTAAATCTGACAAAACAACCTTCAAACAGCTGAATCAAGAAAAAATTGTTTTTTTCCTCCATCTTCTTGGAATAGACACCGCTGGACATGCTGATAAACCTCACTCCAAGTTAGTATATTTTTTTGTATTTAATATAATTAATATTTTTAAATTTTAATTTTTTTCTGTCTTCAGAGTTTATTTAGAGAATATCAAAGTTGCTGATGAAATCGTTCGCGAAACCGAAACACTCATTCGTGATTTTTACAAAGATGACAAAACCGCTTTCTTATTTACCTCTGATCACGGCATGACCGATTGGGGTAATTAAAACTATTTGTTCTCTTTTGCGAATCGTGTATCAGTTAATTCTATATTGTGATACTTGAAGGTTCTCACGGAGAAGGTTCGCTTCAGGAAACTGAGACCCCATATGTTGCTTGGGGTGCTGGTATTTTACAACCTCAAAGACATGGTGCTGCGGAAGAACACTCGAACCCTTGGCGGCTGAATCATTTAATGCGAAATGACATGAAACAAGCTGATATGGCTCCTTTGATGTCCATTTTGTTGGGTATTCCAATACCTGTCAACTCAGTCGTAAATTTTTCTTTTTCAGACGCTTTTTTATGTGCAGAAGTTATTAAATTGAATTAATTCACTATATGCTTGCAGGGTGTGTTACCGCTCGATATATTAAGTCTATCGGAATCAAACAAAAGTTCAGCCATTCTAGTCAACGCTCTTCAAATATTCAACCAATTCAATAGAAAAAGACAACTAGTCGAAGAAACTACATTGAGTCTTTTGTACAAACCTTACAAAAAACTATCCCATGGCAAGGATGAGAAAATAGTGACTTTTTTACGAACAGAATTACAAAAAGAGCATTTCGATCAAGTTGTAAGTGATCAAAAACTCAATCCGAACGTTTTTTCATTTTTACTGATCATTTTATCTTTGTTACAGACGAAATCAAGCGTAGATTTAATTTCGTTATGTCTTTCTGGACTGGATTATTATCATAACTATTACCAGAAGCCGCTTCTGTTTTGTATTTCTGTATCTTATATTGGATGGATGGGATGGATGCTGTTGAATATTTTATCAGACGATAAGGACAAATATTTGAATTCCAGAGGTACGAATATTGCATATTTCAGTATTTTCATTTTCATTTATTACGCCTTTTTCTTTAGCTCGTGGAATTGAGGAACTTAAACGAAAACGCTTATTCGTGTTGAATGCAATTTTTTCACTCATTTTGGCGATATCTGTATTATTATTATTTGGTAAGTATTCGGTTTGTACCTATGGAGTAAAGTTCTTCGTTTAGTGAGGATTCTAACAACATTCCTCATTTTGTAGTTCAATCGCTACCTTTGCAATACTATTTGTATTGTGGCACACCGATTGTAATTTGGTGGAATGTATTTAAAAGAATTATATTGTCTCATTCCACGACGAACTACGAAGGATTTTCCAGTGGCTTATTATTAACAGTATTACTAACTATAGCAGGAACCGAAGTCGTGGTAGGTTGATGGTCTGCATTAAAATTGAATGCTTCTTAAAAGTCGGCTTAAATTTTAATTTTTTGTCCCAGGTGCTATCGTTTTTCGAACGACGTCTTTTAATAATTATAATTTTAGCGTTACCAATATGTCTACCGTTGTACCTAGAAAAAAACGTATTGACCTGTTTACCAGTGTTATGGATTTTTTCTTGCTTGTTCCTGGCAATATTCCCATTGCTTCCGGTGATTGGAGGAAAACCCAATAACACGTATTTGTGAGTGATCATTTACGAATTCAAATTTTCTAAATTAATTTATGTATTTTCAAACGTTTGTAATTTGTTTTAGAATCATTAACGCAGTTATATGGTGTATATTCATTGGAATATGTTGGATCATCACCTCGAATTTAGACGTTCGTTTCAAAACTCGGCTTAAAGCTGTAAAAATATACGTATCGTTTTTCGTCTTGTTCGTATTGGTTATTTGCAACGTGGTTCTTGTAACGTACGGATACGCGGCTAAAGAGGGACTGTCTGTTTTCAATCAATTGGTGTCTTGGGTTATTCTTTGTAAGTATGCGATTTTTCCCATTAAACGAGCAAGCGTTGTAATTTTAACTTCCCATTTTTCAGTTTCAGTTCCTATCTGTCCACTATTTGTGCCGAGGCTGTTATTCTTGAGACTGTTGAGCATTTATTTTTCCTTAGGAGCAGTAGCGTTGCTATTTTCTATCAATCATGATGCATTATTTTTGCCTAATTTTTGCTTTCATTTATTTTTATGGCTGCTGATGGAGAGTTCGGTTATTGACGAGTACCAGAATAATAAATTCAAGGTAGGCATTGTATGAATTCGTGTTTATTCCGTTGAGAATTTTTTGGTTGCTGAAGTGGGCTATTTTACAGTTGTTGCGAGTCAAGTACTGGTCGAACAAGGCCAGCGTTGATCAAAATCTAAAATCGAGTGATTTCAGACGAGCCTTTTTATACGTATCCTTTTCGTAAATTATTATTAATTTTTCATTAACGACTCTTGTTTTCAAGTTTTTCTTAACTCGGAGCAGTTTTTTTATACAGTATTTTCATTTTTTGGCACCGGGAACATCGCTTCTATAAACTCCTTCGATACGTTATGGGTGAGATGTTTCATAACTCTGTTTGCTCCGTTTACGATGATGATTCTAATTCTGGTTAAAACTGTGATTCCTTTTTTCGTTACCGCGTGTACATTCCGAGCAATTACCGACCTTTCTCAGGTAAGACATGAATACCTATATTTACGAAGTATACAGTATGACCAGTAAGTCTTGTCCACTACCTAATATCTAGGGACCTAAGAGAGATGGAAAGATGGTTGAAACGGCGTTGTCTTATTAGCGACGAGTACATTGAAGATCGATGATCAAATTTTCGACCTTTCATACAGGGTGCCCACAGCATAAGAAACCAGTTGGGGGTAAAAATTGGGGTTCGGGGTTTTTCATGAAATCAACTCTAGACACTGAGGCGAATAAAATGTG
>FIZT01057262.1:0-16069 GCA_900065295.1 Paracoccus marginatus
GACCATCATTCTGAAAACCCAGGTTCGAGTCCCAGCCAATGCCAGTAAGTAAAAAAATTATGTATCTAATCCCAATCTATATTAGAACGTCATATAGACATTATTGCCTAGACATTGAAGTGTTGATGGAGTAGACAATAGACGTCATGGGGTTCCACTCCATTTTCGAACCTCAATTTTTAAATATCTCCGTTGATTTTAAGATGTCTAATCGACCCCAAATCGATATAGGAAGATCTTATAAGAGATGTCTAATTCATACCTACTGGATGTTAATTTTCATCTTGGATGTTTATTATTGACATGAATACGACTTCATATAGACTTGATTTAGATTTATTTTTCGCATTTTAGATATGCTATAGACTTTTTATCTCTAATTTTTGACATCTATAAGACATATCTTCATCTAGAAATCGACCTCCTATACACATCTATACGACTTGTTGTGCTGCTAGGGATATGTATAGTACATAGACATACGCATATGTATACGTGTATGTACGTATGGTAAGAGGCATAAACAAAGCGAATATTTTCTACTCGTGGCTGAATTTGTATGTGATTGTCTAGGGACTCGTCTTGTACATACGTAGGTGCGTTTGCGTTTACCTTTAGGTACGTACCTTGGTTGGTGTTCGAATATCGGTCGGCTCAATCGGAATTGTAACTTGAGTCTGCTTCCTAAGAGCTGGCTTTTCAACCTGAAAGCGACGTCAAAAACAAAATAGGATACGGTACGCAGCATAATAAGATGGATTACCATTTAACTATGCCTAACGCTTAACTGCTTTTGTGGCATGCTTCATATTCATCTTGCGAATAATACGGTACCTAGTACCTACCTGTGCCTTTACCTTACCTACTTGATGCAACTGCGCATAGCATCGCATCAGTTCTTGCAACGCAATGCAACGCGATAGAACGAAAACACGTTTGGTCTTTGGTGTCATTATTAACAAGTATTTAGTATTGGTGTATGCGTGTGTATTGCTTTTATTTTTGTCCCACACTTACGTTAGATGTTGAAAAAAAAACAAAAAAAAAACCTCAACGTGTACTGAGCCGACGTTATGTAGCTTTCGTCAGTACTAAGTAGGTACTTATAACGTACATATAAGTATGCCGAGTAGGTAGCTAGGTACGTAGCGCGCCAGCAACGTACCGCTATGTAGACGCGTATATGTAATGTACTTAGTAGGTACTTACTTACTTACTTACGATGAGGTTAGATTGATATAGGTACGTAGGTGTTTGTATTTCTCGACAAATACTTGGGTAAATCGAATACGGACGCTTAAACAATATGCTGCGTGGAATGAAAATCTGGTTAACCAACCTTTTTTAGTGCGGCGTTGTCGTTTAGTTGCGAAGGCAGCGTCGTTGATGCGTTTACGCCGTCTCTAACTCTAGGTGTCCACGGTGCCGATGGCATTGGTAAAGGATTTGGCCCATCTTTAACCCAAGGTGGTCGAAATGTGGCACGTTGCGAGTTGCTCGTAGCTTGTGTATTGTTGTTGTTGTTGTTGTTGTTGTTCGGATTGATAGCTGGCATTCTTTCAATTTCATTTATAAGTTCGTTATGTAAGACGTATAAAATGGAAGCGTTTTGTGCGCTACATACGTACGAGTATGTATAAGCGTGCGCGTCACATTAGTTTTCACTAATAAGACCGAAGGCTCTCTGTTCACTGGCCACTCACATTCGATCGTGCAGATAGCTCGAGTCAGGCTTACCTAATACGTTTCACGACGAAACTACCGAAAAATGATGAGTATACCCGAATCTTCCTTCTTCTCCTCAAAATCGCGTCGTATCGAACCTACAGTTCCATATACATACCTATAAGTAGGTACTTATTCGCATGTGTCGAACCAGTAGTTTTTTTGTTGCGAATAACGAAATAATGTAAATGCGATGCGATGCGATGCGATGCGACGCTACGCGGCGCGGCGTGTCAATTCGTCATTTAGGGTCGGCGGCTGATATACTTTAGGTATTATTACGAAGACTCACTTGTTCGATCATGCAGTCTGATCGAATTTATTTACCGATAAAATGTCGGGAGAAGGGAAACGACAACGGACAACGGACAACGGACAACCATCATCATCATCATCATCACCATCCACATCACCATCACCACTAGTACAACGATAACGAGAGTAACGACGTTAGAAATGAAATTAGTCGCTTTTCGTCGACAGCCGACAGCAAATGATACGCCAACGACCGACGACTAAATCTCGAAACAGATGTTTTTCGTTTCGAACGTTCGAGAGTATTTTGAGGAGAAGAAGAGAGATTTGTGCATATCTAAGTACTTATTTTATGGCTAGCTTACCCAAAAAGTCGAGCGTAGGCGATGGCGGCCATACGATGCGCGAGTTGGCTGCGGTAGTTTTTATTTTCATGTTTTTTTACATTCTTTCAACTTGACTCGTTCGCCGTACGTACGAGCGTGCTGTTCGTCATCATGTCACATAAAACAGTAACGCCGAAAAGGAAAAACAAAATGAAAATGAAAAATCACCTAAAATAATCACCGAGTACAATATTAAGGCAGGCGTGGACGTGGAGCTACCGGCTGCGCTTCATCGACTTGCGTTGCCTGTACTTGTGTACTCGTGCTTGCGATCTACGATCGTGGCAGTTTATATGTATTTTCGCTCCATAAGTTGGTCTTGGTACCTACCTATCTCATCTGCGTAATTGTAATTAACTTTGTTTTTGTGTTTAGGTACCTACTACTTGCAGATATGGACGACGTGAAAATGGGCATCGATCGTAAAACGTATCGTTTGAAAGAAGAAACCTTAGCTCGCAAACGTAACCAAGAATACCACAAGCAGCTATTTTGGAACGACATAACCAACTACTACAAGACTTGGGATGTGCAAGCAGCCAAATACAGTCTGTGGGCCTCTCAGCCACCAACTCCTACAAGGTATTTACCTACACGTATAGGTATTTACTGTATTTTTTACTTTTTGATGACGATGACGATGACGATGAGCAAGCTCGCTTACCAGAAAGAAAACAGCAACATTAATCTAACGTGTTTGCAAAATGTTTCGCGTCTGTGTCGATCAGAAATGAAAAAAAGGATCGTAACGTCGGCCAGCAACAACTCGAACAACGAAGAAGTAATTTATCGCGTTTGTTGAACGACGAATTTCAACATTACGAACGAGAGTTAGAAGTGGGTATTGAATTTTTTTCTAAGGTTTTTAGGTTAGGTTAGACCTAGTAGTACTTAACTTACATAGGTACGTCTACGTATGTAGTGAATCGCGCGTAATAGGTAATTGGGTGGTTGGCAACTAAATGTACTTACGTATCGTAGGGTATGTAGAAGTAAGTAGGTAGCGTACATGTAGCAGTACTACGTTGGGTACGCACAACGCACCTCACCTACCTCATGTCGTGTACCTACATTATTTGTAGATTTTGCTGCGCCTAAAGAGTGATGAAGCTACAAATACTAAAATAGAAACTAGAAGAAGGCCAGACAAAAACGACGTTAACGGCGGTGTTACGAGTTGCGAGGGTAAATTATCATTATCACGAATTTCTACGTCCGCATCTTCCAGTTCCAGCGTATGTTATCTACCTAGTCGTATACCTACATATAATTAATAATTACCTACTTGAATTAAATACCGCACGTAGATAACCTAACGCTAAGTATTAAATAGATCGACATAGACACAGTCCACGTTTACGGGTGTTAACTAGGAGGTACCTAGACCAGTAGACCTGCCTGTCTGCCTGCCTACATACTACATAGCTAGTCTAGTAGATAGATATATATATGTATGTATGTATGTATGTATGTAGGCATCTGTACTAGCTAGCGCAGCGTGCTCGCATGTAACGAATGCGCTTCCTGTGTTGCGCAGCTAGAAAAGAGATGCTCTCGAGAATCTATGAAACAATGTTGGGACGAACAGATGAAGGAGAAACAAGCGCAAAAAGAATTCGAAAGGAAGCTCGCTCTAAAACTAGAAGAAGAAAACGCTAGAAAACGTTTGTTGGAAGAACAAGCTCAAGAACAAGACGTGCTAAAAAGAAAAGAGGAAACGAAAAAGCTACAAATTTACCTGCAATCACAAATCGAACTAGTCAAGTTAGTACCTACCCTAACCTACTCGTACAGGTACATTCGCCACACTTTTACACATTGTACCCTGGTGTACGTGTACATTTGTACAATGTAATGTAACTTAGGCCTACATAGGTACTCGTACTCGTCTTACTTCGTTACGTACCTAATTATTACGCGTGTATAATGTATTATTATCAAGAAAACGAGATGAACTAACGCGTCAAATTAAAGAGCAAGAACGAAAAGACATACAATTGAAAAGGGAGCTCGAAGAAATGGCTGTTGAAAGAACTCGTACCGAAAAGCAACGTCGTAGTAGAGAGCTATTGTGAGTATACTCTGACATTTACCTACATTAATTTAAGCACCTACCTACCTACCTATAGCTCGACACGACGGTCGTACTGGCTTCGTCGGCGTTGGCAAGCTAGGTAGTACATAGTTAGGTTAGGTAGGTGTAGGTACGTAAAAATGTGCATTGCGTTGCGGGTGATATGTGTAAGTAGGTACCTAATACGTAGTAATGCAGTTGTAGACGAACGAGCGCTGCAAGTACGTGCAAATACTTACCTACTACCTAGTACCTACCTACCTATGAATTTGAAATGTACCTAACCTATGTGTGTAGGTACCTATTCGCGGAGTATGGTAATGAGCTGATGACTGATACGTCAACTTTTAACGCTACCGTGTGCCTACTGTCTTACGTGTACCTGTATTAATTTATATGATGTACCTATTAGGTATGTAAGATGTCGGTACTCATCATTCGTTTTATTTTCATGTTCAACGATTGTTTACGCAGTTCGTTTTTACGGCATCAATATCAAATGCAGTTGAAGCATAAAACCAAACTTATTCAAGAAGAATTGAAGGAAGATGAACGGTTTGTGGAGCAGCTTACACAATGTTTGGAACAAGAAGAATTGAAAAATAGTAACATTCGCGAACAAGCTAGAAAAGAAATAGATCGCGCCAACGCTGTATTACGCGAGTATTCTCGTTTGGAAAAACAGCGTGAAAAAGAAATGGATTTCTTATTTTTGTAATACTCTTTTACGTGCCTAGGTTCTGCATGTACTGGCGTTTGCCACGCTTATGTACATTTGCCGATGCCCATTTTATTCTTGCGTTTTGTCAGAACTTTGAATATTTTTCATTTTACAGCGAAGAAGCGAAAAAACTTTGGCACAAACAAGAAACACGTTGGATCGCTGAACAGCAAGCCAGAAACGATTTAATGAGAGAAGTGCTGATTACCATACAAAAACAGGTACTTACTCATCCTACCTAGGCGTAAGTATCCATTTAAAAACCTAAATACGTATTACCACGTAGTAAAAGTGTAAGTATTTTCAAGTGCGCTACTGCGTCTGTCTCGTTCAAGTTTTAATTTTCGTTAACGATATCGAATACGATGAAATAATAGCTAAGCTACCGACGCGACGCGACGTTTGACGTATGTTTCTCTCCAGATTAAGGATAAACTCGAACGAAATGCCGACCGACATTTGAAATTGGTCGAAGAGAAGGAATTGCTATTGAAGAATATAGAAGCTGCCAATACTCGTTTGAAAGAAGCAAATTACGAAACTCGTGAAAAACAACAAAAATACAGACAGGATCTCGATATGCAGGTAGGTCTAAGTAGAGGTATGTAGACCTACTCTACTCGTACGTAGGTATGCACTTTGAAACTTTTTTCTTTCCCCGTGTGTTGGTCGCTGTCGTGTTCGCGATGCGATCAGCTAATAGCTACCTACCATTATCGCATTCATTTATGCCCGGCCCGTATGTGATTTTGTTTTTCAGATATCAGAAAAATCTTTGAAAGATTGAAGGTAATTGAACGAGTACTCGAGTCGTTGAAAGAAAAAAGTGTAGAGCAAAAGAAAACAAAACAAAACAAATAAAGCACGGATAATAATGAGTGTTGAAATAGGTGGCAGTTGCCATTGTGATCGAAGCGAAGTCGCTGGGATATTACCTATCGCTACCAGAGCCTCGAGTGTACTGTACGCCTCACACAAAAATTGCTTACCGTTTTTCGTTCTTCCCAACCTTTAAACGCGGAGACACGTTCGACGATGGTTTCTCATCATCGAGTGTTTTCCAAATGTAATGTAAGAGTAGGAGAACGTAACTGACGCGACGTGTACCGCTCAACTCGTCGCATTGTTGATACCTGGACGTGTCCCGTGTCGTCACGTTCACGTCGTATCCACTCGGTTAAATTACTCGCACAATATTATATTGCTATTTCTAATTTCTAATTTCAAAATACATCGCAAAACGTCTACCTACATCATAATTTTTATTGTTTGTTTGTTTGTTACAACAGGCCCAGCCGCAGTCGTTGCGTTAGGTATTCATTTCGCATTTCGCCGTACGTCGCGCGTTGCTTTTTGGTTTACTACCTTCAGCTTGGTTTAACGTTGCAAATGTTACGATACGTCTTCCGGGTAAATTACTAAATCGTAATACGCGTTATCGCGATAGATTCTAACGTTGAGAACGGTATGTTTTTCCAATGCTTGATACACCGCGTTGGCTGACTGAACTGGTACGCCGTTTATTTGAGTTACGATGTCGCCGGGCACGAGACCACCTCTGCAAAGTCAGATTTTTCAGCTCGTATAAATTATGCTGCTCGATCTCGAAACGAGTACATACTACATAGACATTAGACAATACGGTAGACATACCTGTATGCCGGCGACCCAACCACCACTTTCCATACCAAAGCGCCTTGCGTTAGATCGGCTGGCACGTAATGGTTTCGAAGTTGTAGCGCGCGCAAAGTGTCCGCGTTCAAAGTTAACATCGTTATGCCGAGATAGCGCTTAGAAGAGGGTGCCGTAATTCCTGAAAATTGTACAAACGATATATCGGCATCGGCATCGGCATCATCGTAACGAAAATTGCGTGTGACGCTGACGCGACGTGATGGCTGGCGCAACGAGCGCACCGGTTTGAGGCGGTCAAGGTCAAGGTTACTGCTTAGTAAGGAGTACCTTTGGAACGACGATTTTGATTTCTCTCTAGAAACACTCTGGCGCAGTCGATAGGAATTGCGAAAGAAATGCCGGTCGAGACCTTCATCGAATTAATGCCAACTACCTGGCCGTCTAAATTGACGAGAGGACCTCCGGAATTTCCAAACTAAAACGAAAGACAAAGTTGTACGATGGCACGACGACGGACGCTGCCTACTACGTAGCTCGAGTTACGCTAGCGGTACGGTACGGTATACTTATTACAGTGATGGACGCGTCTGTCTGAATGTAATCCATTTGTTTGTCGAATAAACCCAATTCCGAGCTGGTTCTACTAACCGAGCTGACGACGCCGGCTGTAATGGTGTTGGATAAGGACAATGGACTTCCCATCGCGATTACCCATTCGCCGGGTCGCAGATCTTTCGATATTCCCAACTTCATCGCTGGTAACTTGGCCTGTACGACGATACGAAGCAGCGCGACGTGCGCGCAAATTACGTACACGCGTTACAGTTTCATACGTAGGCCTACGTATAATTATGCAGGGTACTTGATTACGAACGTCGGCGCGAATAGATACGTCGTTGCGTAGTCGTATAGTACGTATGATGACGACGTGACGCGACGCGACGACTGTTTCTACGCGTATGTTACCTATACCGGTGCAAATGTAGGTCTAGGTACGTACCTTCGGATTTATACGTATGGTAGCCAAATCAAGTTTCACGTCGATGTCTTCCACGGTGCCCGGATACACAGTTCCGTCAGCTAGTCTAATCTGCGCAATGCGATTCGCGTGAGACATTTCACTATTCGTGTTCGTGTTGGTGGTATGCACGGTACGTACTACGTACTCACCTGTACAGCCGCACGAGGATGTCCTATTACGACGTGAGCGTTGGTTAGAATCAGTCCGTTTTCGTCCACAATGAATCCGGAACCGTTAGTCATCGAAGGATGGCTCCTCGAAAAGTAATCGAGCCTGAAAAAGGACGGAACAAGCAGCGTCACTGTCAGCAACGAAGCTACTGCGACTATTGATTATACGTATAGGTACGTATCGATCACAATATTGTGCAACTAACCACGTTGCGCGTTTCAGAGGCAGACCCAAACTCAAAACGCGGATGTCTTGTATTTTGTAGCGCGTACCGCGTACCGCGTACCGCGTACCGCGTACCTAACCTACAGGCGAGGTGTACGTAGACGTACCTTTACTTTACCCACCTGCGAGTGTCTTTGATATCGACGCATACGACCGCTGTAGCGCATTCCTCCGCTATATCCGCTATGAAATTGAATTGATCGCGTAAATTGTGTTTTCTGTGACTGGATGCCGCGCTGACCGTCGGCCAAAAATCCATTCTAGTCTTATCGCCTTCCCATACAGAATAACAAACGCCGAAGCCGACGCCGACGCCGCACCATATAATTAAACTATAATCAGCTATTGTTTTTGGCCCCGCGGTTGCATCGAGCCGATATTTATACCGATGTCGATGCGGGTGCGGATGTTGTTGCTCTTCTCGCTCATTAGTCGTCGGCTTGATGCGCATTCGCTCGAATGTTGATGAATATTTCACCTTTGCGTTGAATTTATCCAAGCGCGCCCGTATCATAGCTTGCGATTGCGAGCAGATATTACGGCTTGGGCGCTTCACGCATCCAAGCAATGTACGTAGTACGGAAGCCATCGTGAGGATTAGTAGATACAGTCGCGCTCTACTACAGTATAGCTTATTCAGTGAGTATGAGGACACTGGAGGATACTATACTATACGTGTGCCTGTGCGTACGACACAACGAGTACATCATGCGCCGCGCGTAATATGTATACGCATTCGTAGAACTGTGCGGTGTGATGTATTACGGTATTTCTGCGATGCAACACGATCAATTTTAAACGAGAGCAACGTATCAGGCACGCAAGTCGCAAGAACGCCACTGCCACTGTCGGTACAGACTACAAACTGAGTAATCTGAATCAGCCAGTAATCGATATCGAATAATGCGCAATTCGCTTACGGTACGGAATACGGTTACAGCTTTGACTATAATTGGGTATATAACGTAGTTATATATAAGCAAAGGGTTACAGCGGATAACAGAATAACGGTATATGTATATAAATTTGCAGTCTTCATTATCGGCGTATGGATAGTGTTTATGTAGGTAGATTACAGATTACACAGACCACAGAGTCTCAGTTTTGAGACCAGGCATCCATGTATGTAGACGACGACGAATCGTTGATACTGAGTAATTTTTTATTTCATCACTAGGATCGCTACTTCATCGTAGAAAAATGCAAATGACAGAATAATTGACGAATTAGGCATTTGAACTTTGACAGGTCAAACAGATTGACCACGACCACTCTTACAATCGATGTATCGAATGCAACACGATCCTATCCTACCGATGGAAAAATAAAAAAGAACTAGGTATCATAATTATTATATTATATTTAATGAAGAAGCGCCGAAAAGCGGATATTCTTTAATTTTTCGGTAGGGTAGGTAGTAGGTAGTGTCGTTTGATTGTTGAAAACTTGCGTTAAAGGAAGACAGTATCGATACCACCAGCCGTGCCTAAATAGGTAATATTATTGTAGATATCGCCACGCAAAATAAATGGCCAAGTATATACCTTGAAAAATGAAAATGAAAATGAAATTACTCGCAAACGCAAAGTGTGCTGTGCTGTGGGTACTGGCGGCGATGGATACATGGGTAGTCAGTCGAGTCGCTCCGCTCGCGCCCGTCACTGCTTGTAATCTCGGCCTCGCTCCGCCAACTTGATACTTGAATTTTGCTTCTTTCGTATCTAATCGGAAACGTTCAAGCTTTGTACTTTCTGCTTCTGCCTGTGGGTTGTGATGTCGATGCTGGACTACCTAACCTTTGCGTTTCACAGTTTCCGTTCAGTTATCATACGTCGTTGGTAGCGACTGAACGTTCGTTGTTGATACTGCACTGTATCCATTTATTTATGCTCGTTCGTAATATTTACTATCTAGTGATGTGCGTGTTCGCCTAGCACGTGCGCAACGTCGCACCCGCCGAACTTGCATCCGAAATATCTTGCCTTTGCTCTCGGCCATACGGTATCTACCTACACATGTACGTACTATATAGTGCATAGTGCATACGCATTTACCTACCACTCAACCTGTGCAACCTACCGGTATCTTATACAATTTTTTTTTTTTTTTTTTTTTTTTTTTTTTTTTTTTTTTTTGCGGCCTATACGCGTACTTACCTACGTAGCAATACTTGAACGTACCTATGTAAGTACCTAATATAATTAGGTACCGTATACTGTCGTGTTAGGTACCTATTTATTTTTAATCATTTTCTTACCTATGCTTACCCTCATTCGTATTACTTATTTTGTTTTCAGCTTTCTCGACGTGCAGAAAAACGTTGCGTTGCAAGCGAGCGAGCTATTCGGTCGCATCGTGTGCGTGTTCATTTTTTTTTTTTTTTTTTTTTTTTATTTTTTTTTTTTTTTTTTTTTTCAATCATCAGTGGACGGATGCAGAGGAGACTACGCTGCACGATCACTTTCGATACCCACCTTCGTAGGTACGTACTACATACGTATTATTAGGTTGGCGGTAGCATGGCGGCGGCAGCGGCAGTGGAAGAGACATCGGCATCAGAGGAGGCCGTGTGTGAGCTTTAAATTTACCTCTTGCGCGGTGGCCGGTACCTACTCATCCGCCTCTCTACTGTACAGAGTATACGAAGTGACGTTCGAAACATGGTCGACGATCTACGATCGACGAAAATTATTATTTCGAGCAGTAATCGAAACGGAAAGAATGTACCTAGACCATCGGTACGAATGCGAAGAGTATGCGTATGCATTTGCGTTGCGATTTACTTTTGCTGCGTAACTCGTGTCGTAAGCAGTGGCTCGTGCTCGGAAGCGAAACTATGTTGCCCGGGAAGGGATTCTTCTTGCGTAGTTCAAAAAACACCGATGAACGTGAACGCGATTACCGAAGACGCGGACGAAAAACCTTGCTATTGCGATCACGCCTGCTTAAAGTTGGGCGACTGTTGCGCCGATTTCAAACAAGCATGTAACGGTAAGTGTTGATGTCATTGTCAGCGCTGCTGTTGGTGCATGCTGCGTGACTTACAAGTTACAAATTATACTTGGTGTTGATACCTACCTAGTTGTTATACAGATACACACGTACCGTTCTTTTTGTATATTAATATCCGGCGATTGCCTGTTTGATTTTAACGTTCAACTTGCTGGTATCGGCACGTTTACCTACACCTACGCCTACACGTCCGACTGTGTAGCTAACTAGCTATAGCTACCTACCGCTACAGCTGCGAGTAGGTTGATAAACAAACAATAAAATCTACACCCTTGCCGACCCACCCTATCAGGCTCTCACACAAACATACTGACTGTTTGTATGTATACCTAACCTACGTACGTAATAGGTGGTAAGAGGCGCGGCGCTGATACTGCTACTTGACCGCGTTATGTCGTCGTATGGTACGTAGTACGTGCTACGTACGCTTCGCTTAATTTATTCCATCATATTCCAATGAATAGTGTATCCTACTTAATCTGTCTGGGGCCAGCCCTTTACCTGGGTACCCTACCCGTCCTGTATGTACGCGTGTATTCGTTATAGTTATAGGTACGTGTAGGCGGAGGTACCTAAAGGGCATTTATTACCTACTTACCGATACGATTGGTAGTCGTTATAACTTATAACGACGCGACGGCTTATAACAAGCAAGTATACGTACGTTACGCGTAGGTATGTAACCTACAGCTGCAGCGTAGCGTAGCGCTGCGTAAAGCGCGTAACCTAACATAAGCATAACGTACCAAAGCTAAAACTAAAAGCTAATGCTAAAGCTAAACCCAAACGACCGCATCGAGTACCATGAAACGTCGGATAGATTTATAAAAATCTTATTTAAACGCTCTCTGTGGACCGATTTCTTGAAAATTTCCAACTTTGACGCTGATAAATGTGATTCAGAATGAATGGACTGCTCGCTTTCTTTTCGCCTTCCTTTCGATATTGTTTATTCGTCGTTTGTTTAAACGAGTATCACTCGTTCGCAGAATACTAAGTAACGTCGCGTCGCTTCTTGCCAGCAGCCTGGCCGCGCCCCACCGTATTGTTTTCTGGTTTCTTTCTCCATCCCCCGCTCGTTTTCCATTTTCTATAGATAAGGGTCAGGTACGTGTGGTGCGGTGCGGTGCGGTGCGGTGCGGTGCGGTGCGGTGCGGTGCGGTGCAAGCTTCCAGACCAAAGCTCGATACCTGCATAAGTGTACCGTACCTACCTACTTACCTACTTCCATTTAATACTTGGGCAAAGGCAATACTTACCTAGGTACTTCGTAGGATCTTAGACGTACGATTGCAACATAACAAAACGCAAACGACGCGTCGCGTCGCTCTGATAACGAACATAGGAAGCCGTCTATCTAATTAGCATCAAGTTGAAAACCCTTACCTATAGCTGCTCATCAGAGGGCGGCTACGAAGCGTCGCATCGAAAAAAATTGCAAAAAAGGAAGGGAAACGAACGAAATTGGAAAATAAAGAAGAAAAACGACAAGTGCTAATAAGAAAGAAGATGAACAAATAATTAAAAAAAAAAAAAAAAAAAGTCGAACGTGCGGCGCAGCACCTGTAGAGCTTCGCGTCGCGTCGCACAGGAGGGGATGTGGAGGTGGAGGCGTAGAAAAACTACCTATATACGCGCGGATAGCTCGACAAGTGACTTATTCCAATTTAGTAAACTTAGCTCATGGCTGGTTTGGAGAGAGCTTCTCTTTTGATTAAAACGACGACGTATAAGTACGGGTAGGTGTAGGTATAGCGTATATAGGTATACGAGTATTTATGTAGGTATACCTATACGCTCAATGTTAATTCGCTTTTATTTCTCGAGCATTAGCGAGCTTTAATTAATGACGCAACATCAGCATCACGACCCGGCCGATGCGACGCGACGCGACATGTGGTGTATATGGTGGCTGCGGTGCAGCACCGCGTATCGTACATGCCTATTTACTTACTATTTACCTAGTTTACACTATACCTGTATGCTATACCTTTACCTACTTACATACCTACCTACGTAGAAGTACGTAGTGTACGTAGGTATAATTCGGTATTACCTGAATATTGAAGCGTACCGAGCTACCGACAAATCTTATCAGTCGCGTTTTCAGTTCGACTACAGACCTATTCATCAGCTCAGCTCAGCTCGTCGGTTCGTCGGAGGAACGCTGGTAGAGCGGTGTGCAGCGGTGTCAACCGCTACGCTGAGACTGAACTGAGACGAACACGAACCAAGTAACGGTGCTCCTTACAAACATTTTTTTCGCAATTGTTCATTTTCATTTTACATACTTTTACCTTCGCGTCACTTGAAGCTGTTGTACCTTGTACACATGTGTAGTCCTATACATGTAGTTTTGTTACTCCGTGCTACTTGAGTAGGTACCTATACCTAATCTGTGCGTCAAACTTTTGCAAATGCCCGCACACTTATCCTGCCTATACCCGCATAACGCCGCGTGTAACGGCAAAATCGCCCTCTTTACTCGTCGTACCTTACCTATACCTACCTACGAGTATACCACTTTCCGCGCATAAACGAGTCTGTCGATTCGCGATTGCATTCATCATCTAATCGTCGCACGATTCTCTCCCTCTTTGTTTCCTAATACGGTTATGAATGTAGCTTCCGGTTTTAGTTTACGCTTTGTGCCTACCTGTAGAAGTGAATTGTTTTGTCGGCCACTAGTCGATCGGTTCAAGTTCACATTTTCATTTTTCTTTTTCTGTTGATCATCATTCATCATGTTGGTAGTTGGTACCTACTACCTAGACCTACGCGTAGTTATTTGATGATGTACCGACCGAGCGCAGGTCAAATATTTTCTAGCTAGCTAACGTGTCCTAGGTATGATGCGGCTGAGTATGTTGGATTGCATTTTTTATTTCGATTTTTCCATCTTTTCCAGAAAAAAAAAAAAAAAAAATAGCAAAAGTATTGCTCGAACTGAGTACGAGTGTATTAGCCTGTTGGGGTTCGAATTACCTGTAGGTATGAGAAGAAAAAGTCACCCTGGTCGAAGCTAAAGCTTTACACTTGGCGCGGCGTCGGCGTCTCGTCCGTCCAATTAAAAAAACGCGAATCGTTTAAAATGTAAATGCTCGTCTTTAGAAAAATGGAAATACCTACCCAGTACCTACCTACCTACCTACACGTAGATGATGACGATGAGATAAAATAGAAAACAAAAGTAGAAGAGATTAAAAGGCAAAAAACCGAAAGAAAAAAAAAAAACGGGACGAGGATGTTGGTGTTGGTACGTAGTTTACGCGTGAAAATCGTTATAACGATAATTAGCCAGCTGCCGCCGCGCCGCCGCCGCCACCATCACCCTTTCGCAATCCCTCTCAACCGCAGCGATTTTCGCGCGTGCTACAAATAACAAGGCGGCGCGACGCGTCGTGACGCTGTGGCGTGGCATGGTGCTACGCTAATACGATAAAAGAAGAAAACTAAATTGCGACAGCGAGCACGCAATGCATAATTCTAAATTTATTACACTACATAATATGTAGGTATTTACGCAAGTTTTATACCTAGGTACCTACTACCTAGACCTACCTAATTGTTATACTATTCATGAATGACAGAATGAGTAAATTGAATATAAGCTAAGCCCTAGCATCAAAGGCATCTACTCGTATGTACCCTACCTACGTATAGGTAAGGTATACCTACCTACATATGGCTATATAGGTACCATATGCTAACGTACGCACCGCACCGGACCGGACCGAACGCTTTTAAATAGGTATAGTAGGCGCCTTTATGCGTACCTAACAAGGTGCGATACGATGCGATGCGATGCGATGTAGATTGTATTGCAGATTGTAGATGCATGTAGGCAGTAGGTAAGGTATACAATACATAGCTACATACTCGTTCTACATACCTGTACCTAGTTCATACTAGATGAAATGATAATTATGGTGTAAAACTGTAAATACATAAAACAGGACAACTCGGTACGCAATTGCTAAGTAATGCAACCAGCTCAGCGTTTGGTTTGGTTTGGACGTTTGGTGTGGTAACTGGTAATGGACGGCAGGCAATATTGCTTTTCCCATGTCATATCGTGTCGTAGCATACAGTTGGTACGGGTAGGTAGGTAGGTAGGTAGGTAGGTAGTAGGTAGCACGTAGCGTACTTACATGCGGTAGATAGACGGTGGTCGTACTGGTGTACTCGCAAGTCATAGGGCGCAGGCAAGCACTTAATTTTTCAACTTTTTCATTCACTACGGACGACTTGCTACGATATACTCGCGTAATGTAATGTAATACGAGTGCGGCGCGGCGGTGCCGGACGCCGGTTTACTGAAATGCGCTTTATCATTGTCAACTATCCAAAAGTATATACCTATCGAGTAAAAATGTTTGAAACAAATTGCCTCATCGCATCGCATCGCGTCGGTTATATGCTCATTGCTCCTGTTCTATGTACGTGCTGTGTGGCGATGGGGTAGCGTTAGATACGGATAATCGAATTTATATGATGAGGCAATGACCGATACTGATACCTATGTAGGTGTATGGTACATACATACATTAGGGTGTAGTGAAATGAAAAACATACCTACCGTCGATTTTGACCAAATTCGGCGGGGTAGTTTGGTAGTTTACTTCGAGTGGGAGACAAGGGTTGTCCTAAAAAAGTGACTTTTAAAATTTGCATGGGACCCCCCTCCCCTAGATTGGTGCCACTCCATGAGAGAACAACCCATAAAAATTTTTGGCCCGATCGGTTCACCCCTCCCCTCGCACAGTGACCATCTTTGACCAGGTTACGCTTGTCCGCGCGAGCGTATAACGTTCCACCACGGTACGCGGCGCAACGCAACGTGT
>FIZT01057277.1:0-13961 GCA_900065295.1 Paracoccus marginatus
ACCCCCCCTCTGGGGCTACGCTCGACTCGGAATGTTGAGGACTTTTAGTATGTTCGACAGGAGGGTACTACTGACCTCTGTACCAAAAATCGCTTTGTTCGGAATTTTTCCTGTTAACCGCCCAAATTGGGCCTAATTTGCCTGGACTAATACCCGTTCATAATTGCTCAAGATTACGCAATCAGAATCGTCAGAACATTTTTGCTATCGATGCTCCAATGCTCACGATGTATTGCGTAAAATGAACTGTTCGAACTCAGAAGTAAGATTTCATAATTTAGAACTTGGAAAATAGATAATTCCATCATTCTTCTAAACGGTATTGAGAACTGTTCTGTTTTTTAAGGAAGGTGCAACTGAAGAGCGCTGTGTGCATGATCGTACTACGTATGCATTTTTGTCCATTAGTAGCGCAGCAACGATTTAAAGTTGTTTCACCTCCGTCCTAACAGCGCAGAATAAATTACAGCTAAGCCAAATATTTTATCACTTAAATGTTCTCGGATAATGCATTAATCTACAGATTACTGGGCGAACTAAAGTAGCTAATAAAAAATATGCACAGTACATTACAACGTACATGCAGTTTTCATCTAAAAAGCATTATGCTACGTGATCAATCGCAACTAGTACTTAATAGCTATAAATTTGCTTTCTTGAAATACATAGGTACGCATGCTTTCATTACAAATATGAATAAGTATTATTTTTAATACCAGCTTGCTTCACAGTAAGAGGAAATACGCTCACATGGTGTACAAAGACAAACGCAGATTTATGCATCTCACATTGATTATACTTTTAAGTTGTAACACGAGATGATAAGACAAAAAAAAGAACATTCTTAATCGCATATTAATGAAGTAAAGTATAGGTACAATACCACCTCGAAAAATTTAAAAATTATACTAACTTATATTGCAACGCAGAATTGTTTTGTGATTGAGAGATGGTTTGCTCTTCCATTTCAAACTTATCCATTCGCAAGAATTACTAGGAAGGTAGGGAATCATTTATATTGGTCATAATTTTAGTAGAAATCTTGAAAGGAAACAGAAAAAAATCAAGTTACAAAACGCTACTTTAAATAAAAAATAATAAATTAAACAAGCTTAATCTCGTTTAGTGGCATTATGATTTGAATAGAAATTTTTCACGCTAATATTATCGAGTTCTTTGGCGGAAAAAATTGATATTCCGAAGATTTCTACAAGCTGAACTTGTGAACAAGTAAATACGAAATAATATTCAGTTGAATTCGTAAGTAGAACCAAACAGTAGGTACACAAATTCAGTAGGAGTGATTTTTTTACAAAACAAAGTACGTGCTTGCAAATACATACAACAATAAAGTACGAGTAAGTTTCTCAAAACTAATAATTAGTTTTAAATTTGATGCGACGATTAAAATGTAAAACAGTAAATTATGTTTATGTATTTACAGAGATTAAATTTCATGTGAACGAGTTCTGAAGCCTTTTCAGCCTACCTTTTTCTATCACTACTTTCATCAGTCATGTTGAAAAGCAAACAAATATAGACGATACACAATCGTTTTCCGAATCACCAATACACTGTAAGTTGTAATCTGAAAATAATACGATTTTATTATAACAGTTACAACCTTTGGTTAACCATCTGTAGTGAATATTTACAACACAAAAACAAAATTTTCATAGCGAATGTCCCATTCCTACTCCAGATGCGATGTTATTTTTAGTACAATAGTTTTCTTTGAGAAACATGGAGAAACCGTATTAGAACCACAACAAAAGAAATTTAAGAAAACTCAAATCCACAAAAACGATTACCCTGATTTTCCCATTTCTTTTTTTCTTAATTTAGCCGCTAATGTTATTCATTAACTGACATCAACACTTTAAGCTTTTGTGACACAGCAAAAAAATATTACTTTGCTATTGAATGAGAAATGTCTACAGTTTTTTGTTGTTTTTTTTTTTAAATCTATAAGTAGGTATGTATTAGAAAACGAAACCAACACTCATTAAAAATAAAAACGCTTCAATACAATGTTCGCGGTCTAATTTTAACGATGAAATACACAACTGATTACAAACGTTGAATAAGTACAATTAATTACAATACCAATTGAATTTTTTGGTCATGAAAAGACGCGAAGACAATAATTGAGTATGAAGTATGAACGTGTTACAAACTGCACATACCTTCGTTGACTCATTTACCAAAGAATAAAAAAACTGCGCATTACGACGTACGCTGGCGATTTAAAAGATCAGTATTACTTTTACAATATAGGAAACTAAGTACTGTACAGGTATATTTTTTAGGTACATACAATACAAATTTCACGATAAATAATATTAAATGGAAAACTTTGGCACACAAGATATTGTGAAGATATTATACCAGTTACATCATTACTTGGTTTTGTCATACATCGATTATTTATCAACAAATGCCTCCAAATGCGAATTATTTCGAAAAATGTGGCAAATTACGCTAAATCTGACCACAAAATGTAAAACAATAACATAATGAATTGCGATACCTACGTATTAAACAACATCTATGCTTGTGATATTTCGAATGCTACACAGAGCAAGCAAAGTAATATTTTCTTCTTAACAACTAACACATACCTACTCAGAAAGCAAAGCGATGAGGAAAACGCTGGGAAGATATTCTAAAAAAATCAAACAAGAACGACGTCCGCCGGAAGCTCGGAAATTTGAAAGATGAAGAAACACAAGACACAGGCGATACGAACGATTAGGTAGGGAACAGTTTACAATAAATCCAAAATCACACAAAATTGAATACACACTACCCAATACCGCTGTTATCTACAGATACCATACATCCAAAAGCTTACTATTAGATAGCGTATTAATCCATCAGCCAAATTGTTTTTAGGTATTTTAATGAAATATGTTTACCTTGTGAATATGTTACTTTCGTGTGTTTTTTGCAGAAGTGGTATGTCCTCCTTCACTAAATTAGTTGTGGATGAATTCATTTCCACCATACACATAGATGCCATAAACTCATTTATAAACTAAAATGAACAACCGAATAGAATTTCAAAGAAAAGAAACGGGATGCGAAATTTTGGCTACCAACTCCGATGTACATAAATGATGTTATGTTCATACTAGTTTCAACACCAATTTACGAAGGAAATTTTTCAAACACTACATTTGTTCGATTCAATATTGTCATTTACTATACTTTCGCATAAATTCAACACCGTTTTTAACCACTAGATACAACCGATCACAATTTTAATCGAGTATTTCGTAATGAAATGACGTATATCGCGTATATCTAACTTTGTTAACTTCGTCATTTGACTACCATCTTCTTTGATGTTTGATAAAAAAAACCAAAATATGAGAAGTCCCAAAAATCAAACAACCATCACACGTTTAATGAAAGTTCTGCATAAAAGTTCTTTATGGTGCACAAAAAGTGTGAAAATAAAGATCTTTTTCCTGGATTGTTTTTGATTATCCTTCTTTGTTGCGAATAGGCGTCAAAAAACTATCAAGTCGAAAAAAAATTTAAAATTTTAATTTATTTTTCACTTTTTTACCCCTTTTGCTTACAATTTTTAGAAAAAACAAAAGTTTCTTTACTCCTGAAAAAATTATTAAAAACTTTTCAAAAAAGACAAGCATAAGAAAAGAAAACTTTTCTTTCATTTTTTTGAGTTTTCTTTTCACTTTTCAGTGGTTCTCCTTTTCAGTTTTCAGTTCACAACTCACAAATTTTTGTTTGTTTCAGTGAAGCCGCCTTTTCAAATGAAATTTTTTTCCGTTGTAATAAGTGAAATTCGGTTACACTGACGATTTTGTTTAATGTTTTTAGCGGTTGCTAAGCGCAAAGGTGGGAAAAACGTTGATGTGTAACGATCTGAAACTTTATGTAATGTTGATTTATTGTTGTGGCGACTGAGGGATTTGAAATGCGATGTGATTTCTCTTCGTTGTTTTAAACTGCATTGGTTCGACTGAGTTTTCTACTCTACGATTCCGAAGTTCCCTCAACGTCGTTTCGGTGATGCATTGAATTCTAAATTCATGGCTACTATTAATGTAAGGCAGCAAAAACTGGAACAACAGGTGATAAATTAACGTTATAACATAGAGAAATGTATGCTTGTGTATTCTCTTTCTATTTCATTTGCACTATTGCCATTCACTTTGAATTGACATGTTTAAATATTTTGCATTATGATGGTCCTAATCGGTTTGTTTATCTATTGCAGCGACAAATACTGGAACAGAAAATGAGACAAAAACGATTCACTTCTGGAATGATCCAGGCGTCAGATAATCTACAGAAAACTCGATATAATAGACCCACGTCCGGTAAAAAAGAATTACATGGTGAGCTTTAAAATGATATTTATTTTAGAATCAGTGTTTTAAAAATGCTTTCAAATCACTTCTTGAAATATTTTCAACCGATATCGGTATATTTCTAGGTTACGATGGTCCATTACAATACACAATGATTCAAGGAAATCCGGATTTAAGCGCAGATGTCATTCATTTGTCCCGTAGTGTGTCTCGTGAGAGCGATGATATTGATGGTAATCTTATTTTTTCATCTTACTCGCGTCTGTTAATTCGAAATTAGTATCTGTTAATACTTTAAAATAGGTGACAGTAACGCTTCCGATAATTTCTATCACGATGATAACGAAGTTGACGAAGAATCCACTCCAATAAATACACCGTCATCTGAAAATGGACATAATTTTGGTATAATTACTCCAGAAATCATTCAAACTTCTTCGTTTATTTGCCACTCCGGATCAGTCTCGTCGGACGTACGTTTTTCATATCTTACTTAGACGTGTTTCTGTTTATGAATTTGAATTTTTTGTAGATAATATTTTTCATTTGTAAATTTTCAGGTTGTGGAGAGTGACGGTGATATTCTCAATAATTTAAATTCATTTGTATTGCAACCTGCTCGCCAAAAAGTGCATTATAACTGTCGCATAACCCGCGATAGAAAGGGTATGGATAGAGGATTATACCCTACTTATTTTTTACATTTAGAAAAAGACCTTGGAAAGAAAGTAAGCATACCTTCAATACTCTTACTGAAATCGAATAGAATCTGTAAAATCGGTGTAATTATGCGTAGATATTTTTATTGGCTGGAAGGAAAAGAAAGAAAAGTGCCACATCCAATTATTTAATTTCAACTGACCCAACGGATTTATCTAGAGGTGGCGAATCTTTCGTCGGCAAACTACGTTCTAATTTACTTGGAACGCAGTTTACTGTGTTCAATAATGGTAGATCACCTTTCAAAAGTTTTAATGAAAATGATATTCCCAGAGAAGAACTAGCCGCTGTAGTTTACGTAAGTACTTTTCAACTCTGATGATGTAATAACGCCCGGTATAGCAGAAAAAAAATAAATCGAAAATTGTGTCAATTTGCAGGACACTAACGTATTAGGTTTCAAAGGACCTAGAAAAATGACAGTTTTGATTCCCGGTATGACCCATGATCAAAAACGTGTTCAAATAATACCTCAAGATAACGCAGACACCATGCTAGGTAATTAGATATTATAAAAGCACCACTTTCGTCCTACAATTTACATATAATCGAATTCATCGTTATAAAGCTGAGTAAATTCTGTTCATATGTCTTATTAATAATTCACTATCTATTAACCATAACGAGGTCACTGGGGCGCAAAGCTGGGCCAAACGTTTTTTTCTTTCTCAATTTTAATGCTTATTCATAACTTTGTTATTTTATTTCTTAAAAGAAAATCAATAACCGCGTGGTTTTTTTAAATTGCAAACAAACCCAATCATTGGAAAGTTATTTGCTTGCCATTATACTTTGTATAATGAACTTACAACAAATTTTATTAATTTGTGTTACAGAGTGTTGGAGATCAAAACGAATGGATAATTTAATAGAATTACATAATAAAACACCTACGTGGAATGATGATACGCAGTCCTATGTTTTAAATTTCCACGGCCGAGTCACGCAAGCATCGGTTAAAAATTTTCAAATAGTTCATGACAGTGATAGTAAGTGTGCCATTGACAATGATTCACTTTCGTTCCTAGTACGAAGATTATTTATTCATCGTGTTGTGGGTAAATTAAAATGAACTTAAAATTTTGAAATATTTCTTCGGTACATTCTTCGTTGGACACTTGAAATTTTTTTTTTAGACCTGCTCTGTTTGTGTTCAATTGGAAAATTTCTGAATTTATTTTTATAAAAGTAGCGCGTTTGAAATATTGTGTAGTATTCCTTTTTTTGGTCACTAGTTCACCATTAAAGACCATTTAGCTCTGGCTATACAACGCTATGCACGCGTATATAAAAAAATGTCCTTTATTGTTGCTATTCTTCAACCTTGAACAAATTATTCGCATCAAAATTGTATCATATGGACTTTCATTCCACTTCTGGATAATATACGAAAAGTACTATGTTCGGTATAATAAAACGATAATCGTGTGGTCGTAAATTGCTTAAAAGTACTTAGCCCTTAACATTATTTCAAACTTACGATTATATTCAACGATCAATAATATTTACGCCGTTATGCTTACGTCATAGAACTTTCGTTTTTACCTGATTGCAAATTTGTGTTTGACAATATCATTTTTTTTTTTTTCAAGTGAAAAATTAATAATTATGTACTTCAATATTGCTTCTACACGTCAATACCCGCCGGTAGCTGAGTATTGATCGAAGCTGTTATCTTGTAATTATGTATTTTTTCGTTATTACAATGGAATAAATCCAACAAGTTTTGGTAATTATAATGTTTCGTGCGTGTGATAAGTACTTCTGTTTCGATAAAACGTCTGCTGTACCTTGAAGGTATGGCCAGGTCAAAGAAATTCGTATTCTCGGTATATGTTATAGTTCAGTGACGTTTCATTCTGAAAATTTTGCTACTACATTTAAAATTTTGAAGGTTGTTAACCCATAAGACCTTGTCTACTGTACTATGTTTATAGTTTTCTGTTTCAATTCACTTATACATATTTTTTTTTTCCAGTCGATTACGTAGTTATGCAATTTGGACGCATTTCGGAGGACATCTTCACAATGGATTATCGTTACCCTTTATGTGCTCTACAAGCATTTGCTATTGCTTTAAGTAGTTTTGATCATAAATTAGCTTGTGAGTGATGATATCTGTGTAAATACTCTTTCACTTGATGTATAATTATGTTAAAGTCGCTGGTTCTATTTTGTCGATACATCTGTTTATCGAGCTTAAAGTTTTAATTCAACAGTCATATTATTTAAGTTATTTTTGAGGTTAATTTAAATTGTGATAATTATTTTTGTTCCTCTATGTCGTAATTTATCAAACGGATCATCATGTTTCAATTATTGTATTTCAACATTCCTTAGGTCTTGTTAAATTATGCGTATTTTCCTTCAAAAGGAAATTCAATAAACTTTGTATGTGATGGCATGGCAGATTTATTCGAGACTTTTCAATCAAATTTTGTATTACTTTTTTCTTTCTTTTTTTTTTGAAAATCGTGTCTTTATTGAACTTTGAAATTATTTGAAAAATATGTTGAAAAGTGAACACTGCCGTTTCATTTTTTCGATAATTTTTTTCAAATTGTTTTAACGGCCTGTCATTTTTCTTTATTGTATTGTATAATTTAAGCTTTCTATATTTTCATCGTTGTACGAATCTCACTCCGTCATTTTAAATGATATGCTTTTTTATGATGTTTATTTCTAAAATAAATTCATCATGCATCACATTCGTATTTCCAATGTTCTTCAGTAAATGATACTGTAGCACTTCACCCTTTCAATGTTGAAGAATAGGTAGGTTTGTGTGCCAGCGCAAAAATATTACGCCGTTGGCCGGATTTCCTTGCAAAAAAAAAAAAAAACTTGTTGAATTCAATCGTTAACGTCCGAGAAAATTAATTGTAAACTGTTTCTAATCTTATTTGGAGAAGTAGAAAAGATGAAATAATTATAATTACCATAGCTATCAACTTTTTTCTCTTCTAAAAATTTACTTTCAAAATTGTTATTTCCTGTTTAATTATTTACGTTTCTCACTGCCTCTCAGAAGGTACGAATATTTTCATCTTCTCAGTTCTCATCTCAATGCGATCTATAAAGTCGAAATAAATAGGTATCTATGTTAACATGCATGATGCATCGCAAAACTCTTTTTAAATTGCATTACAAAAAGTACGGTAGGTAAGTAGTGCAAAAACATCTGACATGAATTTTTTACAAAACAAAATTCATTGTTTGAACAAATTGAAGGTTTGATTGAAGTCAAAGTACTCATGCTAATGTTTATGTAGCTACTTTTGCGCGCGCACCACGTTGGATTTTCTTTATGGATGTTGTTGGAAATGTGCTATTGTGGTAGTAAGTTAGATGCGATGATTTTGTGAAACACGGATCAGGCTCAAACTTGATATCAGTTTTAATAATTTTGAGTTTTATTTTGAGCTTGATAATTTTAATAAAATGTATGACGTTTCGTCGTGATTCGCGATCTATTTGTTTTCGGTTCGAAACACTAAATAAATGAACGTTATAATAGATGAAAAACAGCGGATCGATTTCTTTTTTCGCACAATGAATTTCTTACTTCATCATACGTAGTTTGCATTGAAACGTGATGTGATAATTTTAAACTTTTGTTCTAAGATTGTATCGAGCGGAGCATGTGGTAACCATTCGTATACTCAGTGTGTTTGAACATTTGAAAAAAAAAATATCGTACCACTGATTGTGATCGTAGTTATTGATATTATGATGGTCAGTATAAATCCAACGCTTGTTGAAACTGTTTCTATCAACTATGAAGATTTCAGCGAAAGTTTCCTAACTTGCGGGACATGTTTATGTAAGTACTTCGTTTTATACAGCTACCATTGTTCTGAACATGTGAAATGAAGAACTTGATATTTGATTTACAGGTGTTTACAACGGCGTAGATCATATCCCTAAATTGTTACCATGTTCCCACACCGTGTGTTTGGGATGCTTGAACCGCATAGCTGACGTTCGTAGTCGAGAAATCGGAGTGTTTCGTTGTCCAATATGTCGCGAATTGACCAATATACCTCAAGGTGGAATATCCGCTTTACCGCCGTCGTTTCTGGTAAATCGACTGTTGGATTTGATGTCCAAACAAAGAAGACAAATTGTACCTACGTGTTCCGATCATAGTAACCAAGTAAGTAATCATTCGCTCATGATAATCTGAACGCGTATATAGTGACGGTTAGGGTTTTAATGGTTTTCGTTTCTGTATTTTCTCAGGTATTGTACACTTGTGAAACTTGCGACGTTATATTTTGTACAATGTGTCAAAACGGCGGAGGACATAAGTCTGCTCACGAGGAAACCAAAAACTGCGAGCATACTATCGTTCCTTATTCTGTGGCCATAAAAAGAATGGCTGAAATTTTAATTTACAAAGCGAACGAATGCTTGTCAAAGGTGAATTTTTAAAAATTTTACGACGAGTTTTACCGTAGAGCAAACTTATTTTCAAAAAATATTTCAATCTGTTATAAGCAGCTAAATACCGCTCGTGATACCGTCAACGATGAATTGGAAAAATTAGACCGTGCCAGTACCGATTGTATTCAGAAACTGAATAAAACATTTCAAGATATTCACGAGGCCATTGATCAGCGAAAAAATGAACTAGTTTCCAAAGTACAAGAAATGAAAGAAGCCAAGAAAATTGTATTGAATGAACAGTTGATGTTGATAAACGACGAAAAGGACAAGGTTAGTTGGAATATAAACACGATTACGATAGATTTTTACGGTACAAATTTTTGGTAAATATTGCTTCAACAGAATGTTTTCGTCATTTAAAAATCTCATTTTTTTTCAGGTCGAAAAAGTATGCGATGGTTTGGAGTATCAAACTGATACCCATATCATCAACCAAAGAATATCTAGTCTTTCGGAAAACATCGATAGTATACGGATTCTCGAAGAACCACGTGAAAATTCTTACGTGCATTGCAATATTGACCATGATCAAAAATTTCAGAAATTGATGACAAATGTAGCTACACTGGGTCGTATTATTTCTACTACTTCATTACCAAGATTATCTACTTTAATTATGGAAGGTAAGAAGAGATCTAATTTTAGAAAATAAAAAGACCGAAGCATGCAAATTAATTAATGTTTATTTTTGCCAGATAATTACATAGTCAATTTAGAAGCTACTGCCTTGATACGTACAATTGATTATCATGGCAAAGCTAGAACTTCCGGAGGAGATCCCGTTATTGTTCAGTTGAACCGCAAAGATGCCACCGAAAGTATACCAGTACCAGTAAAAGTCGAAGATTTAGATGATGGAACCTATTTGGTGAAATTTAGACCCCCGAAAATCGGATGGTTTGTTTCATTTCATGAAAACAAGTGAAGGTTTAGTTAAAATGTGATTTGATTGAAATCGTATTTTTTTAAAAAATTAGTTACGTTTTGGAGGTTTTCATTCTTGGACGACATATCAAGGATGGTATTCGAAGTTTCATGGTATCGAAGCACAATAATCCAATTGCTGTTCATGGAAGCTCAGGAGGTGATGAATCAGGCCATTACTTACAGCCAGTAGCCATTGCGTTCAATCATAATAAGAAATTGGTAAAAAAATCTTGTTTTGTTGTTGTTGTTTTGTTTTTTAAATTGCGCTCAAGGTTTTTTAAAAATAATAATTCAACGATTTTTCAGATCTATGTTGTGGATACCGGAAACTCGCGAATTAAAGTTTTGACCAGCGATTTGAAATTTGTTAAGCATATCGAAAACCCTTGTTTGAAAGGAAGAGCTTGTACTGGTATTGGTATTTACTCTTCTACAGAACCTAATTCTGATGAGTGGATTGCTGTCGTAAATTGGCGAACTAAGAATATAACAAGGTTAGCATTCTTTTTTCTTTTTTTTCTATTCAATACTATATTTGAATTCTTTTCTCTTAGTGAATAATGATTTATCTAATTTTCAGAATGACTACTGATGGTGAAACCATTAACGAATTCACTCACGATTCTCTACAAGAACCGACTCATTTGGCAGTTGTCAATAAAAGTGGTCGAATAATCGTGGCCGACAGCGTAAACAATTCTATAGTGGTGTTTAATAGTTTGGGTGAACTGATCTTAAAGGTACCTACTTTTCTACTTTTGATTTTATTAACTCGAAAAAATTTCTTCAACTATCGTACGATTTTCCAGTTCAATAAAAATGGTACCAAAGATGAACCAGCTACTCAAATATCTTGCGTATGCGTTGGATTAAATAGTGAAATATTTGTGGCCGATTCACGTATCCGAGTTTTTTCTTCGGAAGCCGTCAAGTTGAAAGAAATGAACATTGAAGGTAATTTATCTCACTTTTTCAGTCAAAACTCGTTCTCATTATGGAACAATTACGAATATCGATGGCGTACATGTTACAGGAGATGGCGATTACGGTGGTATTGCGATCGATTCTAAAGGTCTTCTGGTAGCTACAAGATCAACTCGAACACGACACTGTGTCCAAGTTATCGACACAGAATCTGGTGAAATGGTCAATTCGATCGACTCCTATAATAATCGCTTGTGTCGACCTGCTGGTGTTTCCTGTACTGCCGATAATTACGTCGTCGTCGTCGACCTAGGTAACGGAGCGGTAAAGAAATATCGCTATTGGTAGATTATATTATTTTATAAATTTCACCTAAACGCTGGTCAAATTTCATCGAATCGTCGAGTTGTACTATCGCTACGATGCCATATATTTTAGCAGCGCTAAGCCGCTTAAAATACGTTAATTTAGCCATAAGGATATTATCACTCGATTTTCTTCCTTGTTTCTAGAAGCGAACGATCGATGATTTTCGCGATCTCGCTAACTTTATAAAAATCGGAAAATATTTTCTCCCTTAAGATATTTAGCACCGTTGAGAGAAATCGTGTAGTTTAGTACTGCATCGCTGCTAAATAATTTTTCAGTGGTCGTGTAACAGATGCATTTTTAAATAGTTGAATTTCGCGTTCAAGTCGAGTCATAATTTTAATAAAACGTTTTAAGGGATTATCGCGGTTGCGTTGTTTGAGATGTGAATTTTATTTTTGCTTTCATTTTTATATTTTTAATTTTTTTTTTATTTGCTCATTTTTTATGACTTAAGAATTTTCAGTTGATTTTCTTAATGCTTCGTATTAACTAACTCGAAAGATTGCGCGGGTTGTATTCATACAATGACGATTTTAATGACAATTATTACTACTTGCGTGTAAGTAGTCTTGAGTTATGACATGTGTTCATAGAACTATTTTTTTTTTTTTTTTTTTAGGCTGTGAGGTGAAAAAATTTAATTTTTTGCTTTTGTTTGTCGTGTGATACGGTCGGCCGTTTAAATCGGTGTTTTAAAATCGAATGATCGCTTTTTCCAAATATTTATTCGCTAGTTTTGATTCCGGTGAAGAGATGCGCATAGTTTGAAATTAATCTTAGCTGCAAAAAGCGCCCAATATCTCATTAAGTATGCAAATTCGCTTCTACTCGTATCAAATACATAGTCGTTTGTAATTAATGGTTTCGTTGATATTTCGTAATGTCTCGTTGGTCGTTGAGTATTTTCTCTGTTAGCGTTTTGATTTTCCTAATAAGTTACCTTTATACTCGCTTTAATTTTAGACATAATTAAAGATATAGATATTGTAAATTATGCTACGCCAAGGTATAACTCATTTTTTCTTTAACATCAGTAGTACTGGCAAGAAAAATGCGATGTTTTTGTGCATCATTTCAGGTGTGCATATTTTGAGTTTTTTGTCAAGTATAAAAAAATTCAAAGTTAGGTGTCAGAACTGTTGATTTATGGCAGAAAAAATGCTCTAATTGTATGAACGAGTAAATGGTGAACTTTTTGATAATCGTAGTTCGCTCTTGAGCGCACTTTTTTCAGTCTTTTTTACAGCTACGTCACTGCCCCAATTCATAGCACAAATTTTCACTATTATGAAAAATATTCTATATTGGTTCAGCTTGTAATGAAAAACTAAAATATTTTTTGGGCCAGAAATGAGTGCTGATAGGTAGGTGTAGCCAGGGTTTAAACGTCTGAACAGAACTGTATTCAATTCGGATTCGGTTCTCAGTTCAATTCGGTTTTGGTTCTTGGTTCTTGGATTCCGTTCTCAAAAAATCGGTTCTTGGATTATGTGTTTGAGAAATCGGTTCTTGGTTTCAGTTCTTGGATTATGTTCTTGGAAAATCAGTTCTTGGTTTCAGTTCTTTGATTCTGTTCTTGAAAAATCAGTTCTTGGTTTTGGTTTTTGGATTATGTTTTTGATTCTTGAAAAATCGGATCTTGGTTTCGGTTCTTTGATTCCATTCTTTAAAAATCGGATCTTTGTTTTGGTTCTTTGATTCTGTTCTTTAAAAAAAACGGCTCTTGGTTTCGGTTCTTTTCTTGGTTTTTGTTCTTAGGAATCGTTCTTGAAAATTTAGTGCTATGGGTTTTTGTTCTTTTTTGCTTCTTTAATTTTTTATGCATAAATGTGACTGTGGATGAGAAAAGGGACTTTATTGGCATCGAAAAAAATTTTTTTTTGATTAAACTTGAATTTTGACACCTCCACCCCTCTTTCAGGTGGAATTACTTATATTATCGTCAGCGTGAAATTCAGCTGCGTGGGTGAGGGGATAAAATATTGGTGTTGATATTCAAAATGGTAGAAAATTGGAAATTTGCAACAAAAAAAATCCGTCACTCATTGCTAATGCTCTGAATTGGTGATAAAAACATCTTGAAAGCACCCACTCACCCCCAACCCGATGAAAACAACTCCACTTGTGTATCAACATCCCTCAAACACTAGTTTTTCGACAAGCCCTTATGGGACGCCTCAATCCCACCACTACGCATGCGCGCGGACTTCGTATCCTGTAGTTCGT
>FIZT01057316.1:0-28921 GCA_900065295.1 Paracoccus marginatus
TAGTGCTAATTATGCGCCTATTAGAATTTAACTGGCATGAAAAGCATTTTTTTTTTTGGAATTGTGCTAGCATTATGGTAGCATATTCTAGCATAATGCTGGCATATTGTAGCACTAGCATCAAAAAGTGGCCCAAAAACAGGGCAGAATGTGCTGGCACCAATTGTCGATAGGGTGGTGCGTAACACCTGGGGTATAGGTACGTAAGTACTTACCTTGTAAGTGTAACAATTTTTTTTCCAATTGTTTGCATCTTTTTTTCAAATGTTTCGCCAAAATTTCATTCAAACGCTTTTGCTTCGAGTCTGCGAGTAAATCTCTTTGATTTTTGTCAACTTATTTTCACATGGCCAGAAACTGTATCTGCATTTCTTGCTCCGCAAGTTCTGCACGAATTTTCTGTCGTTATTTTCTGCATCTGTTTCGTTCCCCTCTTCCTATCTCGTTTGTATCATCAGATATCTTCGCAGACCTTATACATTTTCTAGAGGTCAAGTTGAAAATGTAAAAGAGCGCGAGATTTTCTCGTCTTTTTTCTGCCCTCACCTCGCGCCTTTCTACCTGTGTAAAATCAAACTCGTCGTGATCACCAGCACTCACCGAGAAAAATCGTGATTCGCCGCTTTATTCGCTCTCTATAGCTGGCTGTGGTCGCGTCGCGTCGTCGACACCTCCGCGGTACGCAACGCAGCAGTTCTGTTCATCTGCTGATCTTCTCATTGCCACCGCTTCCCGCCTGCTGCGCTGTCGTTCCGCTGCTTTTAAAAACCATCCTCTGTGTAATGACGGCGGTGTGACGGTGCGCAGGTCGCAGGTCGGGTCGCGACATTCGAGCCAAATTGACTCGTTAAATTGACATACGCCGCAAGCGAACGTATTAAAATTCATGTATTCCTTCGAATTGGTTGAAAATTTCCCTCCGCTTGCCCTGCGCCTGGCGTTGGTGCGTCGACGATTTATACTTACCAGTTATTACTACATATTATGTATGTATGTACACAAGTATGGCGCTTATCAAACCAGTAAATTTACTATAGAGAATACCTACATAATCCTATTGACGTGTACTGTGTGTGTGTGTGTGAGGGTGTGTGTGTGTGTGTGTATTACCCTAAGGCAGCCGAGACCGAGGGCGATAAGACGGAGGTGGATGAAACGACGCTACAATAGAACCCTCCCCCAGCCCTGGCTCGCGTTTCGTCGCGTAAATTATTAAATGGATCGTTTTATTGGGAATTATTAGAGTATATTATGGAGGGGAATCGAATAATATTTGCATCGGTAATGAGCTTGCCGAGTGTTTCGTCTATCGTCGTCTTCGTCTTTGGCTGCTGATGGCTCAGGCTGGTGCGAAAAAAAATTCTATCGCGTGTTTGTTCGCTTTTATGTAATGTATGTACTCTTCGAGTATACATATACTGCGTTGCCTCGCTCGTATCGTATGTTACACGCTCTCAAAGACTTGGACGTACATTCTACATTCTTGCTTTCTTCTACGACTACTCGTCGTTGTGCACAGCTGCGCCTTTATCTCGCAGCTCTTGTACGTGTGTGTGCTGCTGGGGCCGCCGCCGCCGCTGCGCGGATACCGACTGGTGATAAATTTAAATCCATTTGCGAGACGTTATCATTTTTCAGCATCTTGTTTAGTAGATTAAATTTTCGTCTCGTCTCGCGACCGGTACAATGTATATGTTTGAGCTTTAAATAGTGGTACGTAGGTATACTAAGCTGTATCGAGTTCGAGTTATTTAGACTGCGGATTGGATTAATAATAACGATTTAGAGGAATGAAATGTTATAGCCCTGGCTTGGCATCGCGAATAATGATCTTATCGCGAATTAATAAACACTTGGCGAATATTACGTGTAAGTATGTGATTCCGGTTATCGATTTTCGTCGAAAATATTTTCCAATTCGAATTCATTACCGGGTAGTCAGTCGATAAGCGGGCCATTGGTGGGTATTTTTTGATTCTCTCGCGATATCGTTTTCTTCGAAAGACGATGACTCGATAGCTCGTTATTACGAAGTAGTGATTGAGTGATTAGTTCTTTCTTCAGAGTTGATATGAGAGGTGGCTCTATTTTCGAATTTTCGAGGGGTTTCAATGGAGTTTGATTTTTTTCTATTTTTAAATTTTTCATTTTCCTCGAAATTGATTTTTAGACAATTTTTAATTTGATTTTTTTGATTTTCATAATTTTGATTTTTTTTTTTCAAGATTGTTATTCATTTTTTTTTTACTTTTTTCATTTTTTTATTATTTTTAATGATAATTGATTTTTTCACTGTTTTTTTTTATTATTTAATTTTTGGTCATTTTAAATTCCATTTTTACTTATTCTTAATTCATTTTTTCTTCAATTTTTCAATTTTCTTCCCAATTTTTTAATTTTTAATTTTTTTTTCAATTGTCATTTTTCATTATTTTTTTTTTAATTTCAAAGTCTCAAGTTTTCATTCAATTTTAGTCTTCATCTACTTCGAATTTTTCTTAAAAATTTGTTTAATTGATTTTTTCCAATTTTTTATATTTTTTCGATTTTTTTATTTTTTAAAATTTTGTTAAATTTTTGATTTTCCAAATTTTTTTGATTTTCATTCAATTTTCGTTCTCTTCCTAATTTTTATTTTTTCCTCAATTTTCTTTCTATTCTCAATTTTTAGGTGGTCGTAAAAAATTGATCATTTTTAACCCGACGAAAAATCCTCCTCCCCCTGATCGAAAGTATGGGGGGAGGGGAAAGGAGAACACTCGATAGGATTTTCGAACTCGTCGGAAAACATATTTACGTACCTACGTGCTTTATAATCGAAAACGCTCTAGAGAGATGAAAGGGGAAAAAATGACGAAATGAAAGGAAAACGAAAAGGGAAGTTGAAAAGACAAAAATAAGACGCGCAGTGAAGGACGGGGTAAAAGAAAAAAAGGTTAAATAGTTAAACAGCTTTGTTCCTAATTTCTACCGCAAACGTGGGTCGCATTTTAATTACATGCTAATAAAGTAATTAAAAATAAAGCGAATAACTCTCGGCTTCTCGTGTACGTATACTATACATAATATACAGTACGTATAAGTTATGTATACACGAACGAGCGACGGTACGCAGCGAGAAGAGGGACGAGGGGGCGCGGCTGACATCGTAAAGCATTTTCCTTCAATTAATCCAATTACCGCGCGCAGTGTCTCCTCTATTGTGTGTGAGAGGATACGCGGTGTGTGCTGCGCGGCGCGAATGGAATAACAACAATATAAACTGGCAGAGAGCACGACGCGACGACGCGATTTCTCGTATAGAGAAGGATGGAGGTGAGGAGAGTCGAGATGGCAAAGGAAAGGACGAGGTTGAATGTTTTGGCGTTATCTTGCGCTTTGGTTTCGATCTCGGTCGAGACCGGCAGAAAAGGGATTATGCGTGAATTATAGACTTGGGAATTGAACCATTTTCTAATTGATATACCTGCGATTGGAGAAGACTGCGGGATGGTGAGGAGCAGAGAAACAGGGGGAGTTAGTTTGAGAAACTTCCAGCGTTTTGTTCAGTTTCGAATGGATGATGGTGGTTTTTGATGGTTTCGATGTCGTGAATTTTTTATCGAGCTTGGCAGCGCTGCGGTTTGGAAACAAAGTACTTACGAAATTATTGATATTTCTTAGTTCAATTTTTGGAATTTCGACGATATTTTTTGAAAGTCGTTTCAACGACGTTTGGAAATGCCTCCGAAAATTGGGAAAATTAGCCGACGACGAAACACCCCAGGGTATCGGCGATTATTTCCGTCCGCGACACGCTGCTGGCACACACTCTCTCTCTCACTTACGATTAGTCTTCGTGTTTCGTGGTTAATTCAGCGTACTACGCGGTGTTTATTTTTACGCCACGGTCCGTACCTCGCTCGTTCGCTCCCACCGCTGCGATGGTTCGCGTTCGCTCATTCCGCTCGCGCGTATATTACATGCACAAAACGTGTGCAACCTACACGTAACGCATAAATCATTACGTTCGCGTTTAACCAGTAAAATACAAATTAACGTTAATTAAACTTTTAACACTAAGCCAAGCAAAACGTCGAATATACTTGTATGCATTGTCCCTGCTGCTACTACTGCCGTCCTCCGACCAGTCTCTCTTTCTCTGTACATTTTACGTACATCGTCGTCGTCGTCGCTGTCGTACCTCTTCGTCCTGGTGCCAACACGCGCGGCTCTTTACCCGATTTAATTTACCGTCGAATAATCGTTCGCGCCTCGTTTCGACTGTTTCGACTCTCTTACGTGTGTACGTGACGATTACGTCATTGATGTCGGGTAATTATCGTCATCGATTTTCACGTCTGAATATGAGAAATATTACCTGTGGTACGTAGAAATGGGAGTAGGCGCGTTTATATGAGGTGACTTGTTATTTTTCGCTAATTTTGGCTTTGAACCTGCCAAAAATTGTATAAATGTTCAAAAATTTGAAAAAACGCGAGAAATTGAAAAATATTTTTTTTGGAACTGAAACGAGCCTACTGGCAATTTTTATTTTTTTTGTAACGTCAATGCGCCAAAACGCGCTCTAACGTGCGTTGAAAAGTTTCAAGGTCGTGGAAACGTGTCTCGAAGTTCCACGAACCATACATCCGGATCTATCGGCTTTTAAAGTTCAAGGTCATTCGAAAAATGAACCGTTTCTCGGCCGTTTCGGTAGCAATTTGAGACCCAACATAGACGTTTAAAGGTGATGATCTTGATTTACTCAAATTTGAGTAAAATACTTGAACGTGAAAGGGCTAAACTTGATTTTTTTGATTTTTACGAATTTTCAAATTTTGAACTTTTCAGTTGTTGCTGAAAATTTTTTTTGTTTTCAATTTTCATAAATTTTTCCATTTTTACAAAATTTTCAATTGTTCACAACATTTCTGAATTTTTACAGATTCTTCAATTTTCACAGAATCGACCATTTTTACAGAATTAATTTTTCAATTTTTACAGAATTTTCAGCTCTTACACAATTTTCCAATTTTTCAATTTTTACAAATTTTTTAATTTTCACAGAATTGTCAAAATTTTCAATTTTCTCAAAATCGGTCATTTTTACAGAATTTCCAGAACTTTCACATTTTAAATATTCTCAATTTTACTGAATTTCGACTCTTACAGAATTTTCAATTTTTACAGAATTATTTATTTTCACACAGACTTTTCACATTTTTGAATTTTTACAGATTCTTCGATTTTTACAGAATCGACAATTTTATAGAATTCCTTTTTCCATTTTTAGAATTATCCAATTTTCCAATTTTTACAGATTTTGTAATTTTCACAGAATTGTCAAAATTTTCAATTTTTACAGAATCTTCAATCTTCATAGTATTTTCAATTTTCTCAGAATCAGTCATTTTCACAGAATTTATTTTTCAATTCTTACAGAATCCTCAATTTTCACAGAACTTTCAAATTTTAAAATATTTTCAATTTCACAGAATTTCGACTCTTACAGAATTTTCAATTTTTACAGAATTATTTATTTTCACGGACTTTTCACATTTTTGAATTTTTACAGATTCTTCGATTTTTACAGAATCGACAATTTTATAGAATTCCTTTTTCAATTTTTACAGAATTTTCCAATTTTTCAATTTTTACAGATTTTGTAATTTTCACAGAATTGTCAAAATTTTCAATTTTTACAGAATCTTCAATCTTCATAGTATTTTCGATTTTCTCAGAATCAGTCATTTTCACAGAATTTATTTTTCAATTCTTACAGAATCCTCAATTTTCACAGAACTTTCAAATTTTAAATATTTTCAATTTTACAGAATTTCGACTCTTACAGAATTTTCAATTTTTATAGAATTATTTATTTTCACGGACTTTTCACCTTTTTGAATTTTTACAGATTCTTCGATTTTCGCAGAATCGACAATTTTATGGAGTTCCTTTTTCAATTTTTACAGAATTTTCAACTCATACAGAATTTTCCAATTTTTCAATTTTTACAGATTTTTTAATTTTCACAGAATTGCCAAAATTTTCTATTTTTTACAGAATCTTCAATCTTCATAGTATTTTCAATTTTACAGAATTTCGACTCTTACAGAATTTT
Organism: Paracoccus marginatus; assembly: GCA_900065295.1. Lineage (NCBI taxonomy): Eukaryota > Metazoa > Arthropoda > Insecta > Hemiptera > Pseudococcidae > Paracoccus > Paracoccus marginatus. The sequence continues at coordinate 6,104 of FIZT01057316.1, forward strand.
CAATTTTTACAGGATTTATTTTTCAATTCTTACAGAATTATCTGTTTTCACAGAATTTCCAATTTTCACAGAATTTTTCAATTTTTTGTCGGTTTTTATATTTTGACAAAATTTTCACGTTACCTAACAAAAAACGTGTTCTATTTTTACAAGAACTTTTTTCAAATCGTTTGTGAAAAATGAAAATCCATTTTTGCGAGTCAACTGCGTAGGACTGATCAATCATTTCTAGATTATTTTGACCCCCTCCCCCCGCCCAGCGACTACGAATCGGCTTATTGAAAAAGATGTGACGAAATACTCGAAAGTTGAACTCGAAGTTCAAATTTGAACGTTTCCGAAAAATCGAAAAAATTTGAATTTTAAGTTACATACCTACCATGCATGATATACGTAATTACGTATCATACGATGAACATAATATCTAAGTATAAGCTCTAAAAATATGAATCGATTAAACTAATTCGCTTTTCTTTTTTTTCTTGTTTTGTTTTTCGCAGTACTTCCATCATTGAAAAATAAGATGTTTGTGCGGTTAGCGAAGAAGAGAGCGTGGTCACGAGGCAGCGGGCCCAGACACGAATGGCGGCGACTGCGCCTATGAGAGACGGCCCGCCAGCGGGCAGCGGCACTGGCGGCGATTCACGGGTGACCAGCACCTCGGCTTCATCGGCGGCGGCAGCCACCACGACAAATTTCGAATACGATGATAACGAATGGGATATCGGTATCGGGAATTTGATCATTGACTTGGATGCGGATATAGAGAAAACGAACGAAAAAAGTAACGTGGGTAATTTAACATCGGCCAGCGGTGTTCCCATGGCGGCAGCATCCGCTACGAATGCCGCAAACGGCGGCAGTGGCAGCGGCGGCAAAACCAATAAAAGCGGCAGCGGAGGGAGTAATTCGAGTAGCGGCGGCGGCGGTGGCGCCGCGAACGCTAACGCCGGCCCGGGCGGCGTATCGCAGTCGACGGTCGAGCATTCGGCGACGGTCGACAATAAGAGTCTGAAAATGAAAATCAAACGTACCAAATCCGGCAGCAAGAGTTCCGAAGCGAAGCACGAAATCGTGAAATCGAACGAACAGAACGGCGCCGACGCCGCGTCAGCCGCGTCCCTGTGCAACAATACGGACGTCGTCGTCAAAGGCTCCGGCTCTTCGGGCAAGCATTCGATGGGCGGCGCGTCCGGCGGCTCCGTCAACAGCGGCGTAAACAGTACAAACGTGGCGGTCAACACGTCCAACAGCTGCGGCAGCGGCGCCGGAACCGGCTCGGCGTCCGGCGGCGGTTCGTCGTCCGCCAACAGCGTGACGAGCGGCAGCGGCTCCGGCAGCAGTGGCGGAGGCAGCGGTGGCGGCAGCTCCGGCAGCAGTAGTAGCAGTAAACGCGGCGGTAGTAGTCATCGTCGCGATAAGCAAAAAGATAAACATCCGTCGAGCGGCGCGGACAAAAGCAGCGGCGGCAAATCGTCGTCCGGCTCGAACCAGTCGTCCGGCGGCGGCGCTTCCGCGGGTGGAGGGGCCTCTTCGGCCGCGAACGCGTTGGCCGCGTCGGCGGCCGGTGATTTAAACGGTATCGTAAGGACACCAGTGCAAAGAGTGATGTACCCCATACAGACGAACGGGCCGGGCCCGCCGAACGCGCCCGGTCCGCCGCCTTCGTCGCCTTCCAAAGAAACGACAACGTCTTCGAAAGTCGCCGCGTTCAATTCGAGTACCATTCCGACTACCGGCGCCACGCAGCAGACGTCTTCTGCGCTAGTTACCGCTTCACCGGCATCCGCCGCCGCAAATTCGGCGGTGTCCGGCAGCCAATCCACGACTGCATCGGCGGCCATCTCCAGCGTCGCCACTTCCAGCCTCGTCCAGCAATCGAGCGACGCGGTCGCGGGCGCTACCAGCGTCTCGAGCGTCGCCCAAACCATGGCCACGTCGAACGCATATACCTCGGCAGATGACACGGTCCCCAGACCGCAGTCGCCCTCCTCACCTCCCTGCAAGAAAATTAAGACTGCTAATTGCCTCATTAACGATAACAAGGTAATGTTTGCATAATTTTTTCACATTTTTCTTATTCGTACCTCGCGTTGTATGTAATTTAGTTCAGCATTCGCGTATTATTGACGTCATTTTTATTTCAATTTACGGTGTTGGGTACTCGTCGTGGTGATTGATCGATTTTGGCGCGTCGAAAAACGATTTTCAGCAGAGTCGCGACAGGTAGTGATTTGAGCAGCAGCTGTATTGTACTTTGTTGATCATAATTCTCCTTATCATACTTGGATATCGAATTATCGATATCTCCAGAGTCGATTTATCAATGTATGGAAATGAACATCAATTTTTCGAAAATTTGATTGAAAATCAATATTTTTTGAAAAATCAGTTGACTAAACCAGATTTATTGAATTGAACATAATCAATTTTTTCTAAATTCGAATGATCGAAATGAGAAGTGGAATATGATTTTCTTTTTTAATTCGCTTATTCAAAATATCGATTGTACTAAAAATCGATTTTTCGACGAACTCACCAAAAATCGATATTTCAAAAAAATTGTCTGATAAATGAAAATATAAAATTCGATAAAATCAAATCGAAATCGATTTTAGATGAAATCGAATCGAAATTGAATTTTGATGAAATTGATTCGAAATCGAATTTTGATGAAATCGAATCGAAATCGATTTTAGATGAAATCGAATCGAAATCGATTTTAGATGAAATCGAATCGAAATTTATTTTTGATAGGATCGATAAATCGAATCGAAATCGATTCATAAAAATCGACTTGAAATATATTTTATAGAAATTTGCACAAAAATCAATTTGTCAGAAAATCGATCGCAGGTATCGATTTTTTGAGAAATTGACTGAAAATAAATTTATTGAAGAGGTATCTGTACGTACTCGACTCCCGAATGAAAATCCAGTGATTGAAAATCAGCTACAGGTCGATTTTTCGTCAAATCGAATTGAAATCGATTTATTAAAAATTCGAAAATGATCTAATTTTTTTTTTTTTAAATTGACTGAAAATCCATTTGTTTTCGAAAAATGTACTGAAAATCGATTCATCGAAAAACTGGCTAAAAAATGATTTATAGATACATCGAATAAAAATCGATTTTTTATAAAATCGAATCGAAGTCGATTTATTGAAAAATCGAATCGAATGAAAATCGAAAAGATAATTGAAAATCGATGCATTGAAGAATAGATCGAAAATCGATCTTTTCAAGCACCGAATCGAAATTTGAACGGTAATCGATTTGATGCAAAATCAATATTTTCGAAAAATTCATCGAATGAATCGATTCGTTGAAATTCGAAACTTCGAAATTCCATAAAATATAATCGATTTTTGTCGAAATTGATTCATTGGAATCGAGAACTTGAAAATTCTATATTCTGATAAACTTATTCCCAATAAAAGCGATATTTCGTAAAGTCGAACCATCAAATTATACTTTTTGACTAATGAATCGATGGAAATTGAAATTCGTGAACAGTCGATTTATCGAAAAATGTTTCGATTTCCTTGAAAAATGAGAACTAATTTTCTTCAATTTATAAATTTACGATACGTTGTAGTCCCTCCTCCTCTCGTTCAATTCTCTTCCCTCTATGAAGTACCAATTTCACAACTCGGTGAAGGTTCTTCGTTTTGTAAATGTTTTTCCGGAATTTCTTTCAACTTTTCGATCATCGCAATATTGCGAAATATGATTTAATTACAAACGTCACGGAATTACTTTTCGAATTGTAATGGTTTCCTCCTTTTTTTTTTTTTTTATCATCGTTATTACTCTACTATTGCGTTGTAATTAAAACGGATTCCAACTCCCTTGAACTTTCGTCGTTCGTTTGACGATACGCGACGACCTGTGGGAGGGTTTTCTTTTACCCTTTTCCACCTCGGCACGTAATTTGAATGGCTTTTCACGACGTTGTCAACGATTGAAAGAAACTTATAAAATATAAGTATGGTTTTAAAACGATAAAGAATTTATTTCCGGTAAATTTAACCTTACGAATGTTTATACTTCTTTTTTTTCTTCTTCTATAGTCGGTTTTCTCTTCTTCTTCATTCACGAGCTATATTTTTCTTTAATAAGGTGAAAAAGTTTCACGTCTCGAGACGAAGAAGAAGAAGAAGAAGAAGTGAGAAAAAAAGGAGAGAAAAACCAAGAAAAAAAGATCGAGAGAGAGTTTTTCTCGTACGCGTTGGGAAAATATTTTCATTATAAACTTTGTCCTGCCCGCACACGTCGCGGATTTGATTGCGTATAAAAAGCTCTCGTGAGAGAAGGAGCAGGCAGACGCGAAGGGATTGTAAACGGAATATCTACGCGATGGTGCGGTCGAATGTGCTGCCGGTGCCCTTCTGGTAAAGTAAATTTACAAAAGATGGAGGTTTTAAATTCGAATTATTTATTCCGCGCGGTGATTTCGGCGTAGTCGGCCAGGCAAGTTGGCGTACCTACCTACGTCTCGCTTCTCCTCTGTATTTTTGGTCGGGCTCGCTTTTTTCTTTCGACGCGCGAGCGAGAGATTTCGATACGTGAGGAAATTTTTATACGAGATAGGGATGCGAGCGAGCTTGCAATGGGTACGTTGCATGTCTCATATTATAGTCGACTCGTGTGGCAGATGCTGGAGGCATGAAAAGTGAAGGAAGGGACGAATGCGTGTACGCTGATGAGTATCGATTTTGGTCGAAGGATGGCGAGAAGGTAGGAGTGGTGAAAATTCGAAAATTCGTCATTTTTATTTTTGAAAAAATTTTCTACAGTTCGTTGAAAATGAATTTTTAAACTTTTTTAGAAAATCCCCCCCCCCCAAAAAAAAAAGTTCTAACCCCTTGAAAATTCATTGTTTTAGCCCGAATAAGCTCTGAAGGGATTCAGTGGTCTCCAATCGAGGCTCGATTAATTTATGAAAAATTAAAACTTCGAAAAAATGTTTCAATTAAGGCCTCCCTGTCCCTGGCACTGAATGATTTATCGAACACCCTATACAGATGTGTGTGTTTAGCTTCATCAGCGCAGCGCATGCTAAACACATTAACCAAAAATACACACAGTTGTTTCTCGACACCTTCGTCGAGATGTACGCGACCGCCTCGCGGAGGTAATGGATTTCTTTTGTTTCAACTCTATACATTCGAACGCCTTGTACAAAATGCACAAACAGATAAAGCCGAGTCCGGCAACATCAAAGGGCACTTAAGCGCTCTTCGCGTCGTCCAATTATCCGCGTAATTAATCCGACAAGTTGGGTACACCGCGGTGGCTCTAATTAGATCTCCGGTCTACCCGCCCGACCGTCCTCCTCTCTGCCTCGTGCCGGCAATCAGAACGGCGGCGGTGGCGCTGCGGTTGTAGTAATACGACCGTCTTGGCGAACCTGTATAAAAGTGATGGTCGGCGTGGCGTGGCGTGGCGTGGCATGGCGTCGTCGTAGTCGTAAGAAAAAATTAAAAGTTTCACTTTATTGCTCCTTGGACGGGGAATTATTATTCTAGGCTCGTCAATCGTAAACCGTATCCTACGAGTATACCTGATGGCTGATTGACAAACACCAAGGTAAAAAGTACCAAGTATCTGCACGCGTCTATCGGTGGCATGGCAGGTCTTCAGAAACCATCGCATCGATGGCGAATAGAGGGAGTGACTAAAGAAACAAAACAAACTTCGTGAAAAAGAAAAAGGAGCAGCGTACGTTCTGTTTCTGTATACAGAGAGATATACCAGCGCCAATTACTACATTACGACTTTCGAGTACGTACGTAGGTACGTACGACTTACATAGCTATGCGCGCGTTACATAGTAGGTATTTGGCGACTCGTCCTCGTTGTCAAGTAACAAAATACCATAATTTAATTTCTTTCTGTTTTTCCCCCGAACATTTTACGCAAATAACGCTCGAAAAAAACTCATAGAAAAACGGTTACAAAGTATGAATATAAATTAACGAATATATAACCGCGCGAACTAACAACGCCGACCGCGACGCGTTAACTGAATATGAATTATTCGAAAACCCATAAAAAAAATCCCAGTTGAGTGTGCCCGTGTGTGTGTGTGTGTGTGTGTGTGTGCGGCTAACAACCATCGCATCGCCTCATCATCATCATCATCATCATCATCGTACGTACTTGGCTGGCGATGGCGTATGTACGAGTACGAAGTACTTGATAATAATACATACATGCGAATCATGTATAGTGTGTGTTGGTGTGCGATAACGTGTCGCGTATACTATATACCGTGCGTGGCTTTATTATTGTCGCGTAAAATATACCCGAACGAACGTTTCGAATGGGAGAAAAATTAGAAAACAAATAAACGTAGGTACGCAAAATTAACCGCGAATAATCTCGTCGTAATCACGCGCCAACGCGGCGTGTTATTAGGGTTTTGCGACGAAGCGAGTGTGCGATACGATATTCCGATTAATGGAGTCGTTGTCGTGTCGTGTCGTTGAATATCAGGCTGTCGTCGTTGTACTACAGCGAAGGAGAGAGACAGAGAGAGAAAGCTATCGACGTGATGAGTTTCGTTTTATATAAATGTATTTCGGAGTGTTATGATACGATAATCTCGTATAATCTGCGTGTTTGAGTGTCGAGAAATCGAAGAGTGGAATATTTTATAATGTACGTGTGTATCGATTTTACCGGCTGATCGATTGCATGAATATTTCGACTGTCGAAGAATAGCACGAAAAAAAAATGTAAAATTCAGATATACGTGCCGAAATTGAGAATATAAGGGGGGAGGGGAAGGTAGAATTTCAAAATTTCCGACTCATTTTTAAAAAATTTTCCGCATCGATCAGAAACCTCAATTTTTACCTCTTTGAATTCAAAATTTTACGACTCGAACAGCAAATTTCAGGCTAAGATCGAAAATTTGCAAATATTAAGTTGAGAAAATTTTCCCTGCCTCGCTTCCCCTTCAGTTCGATCCTCGTGAAATTCATTTCATACGATAAAAATGATCGATTATTCGACCCTGAAAATTGATCGTTGAAATCGAATTGATTTTTAATGGGCCGAGATATCATCGAAATTGTTTGCAAACGTCGATTTTTGAAAAGAAATCCGAGCACTGATTATCGAAGTAGAATAGAATCTAAGTATCTGTCATTGAAATCGATTCCAAGCTGGTTTACCAAATTGGATTCCAAATCCAAGTTGGCCATCGATCATCAGAATCGATTCCAAGCATCGAGTACCGATCATCAAAATCCACTCCATAGATTGGTTATCAAAGTAGAATTCATCAAATCCAAGTATCGACTGAAGCATCGGAATTGATTTCAAGTATGAATGGTCGAAACGGAATCCGAGCATCGATCACCGAAATCGATCCCCTCAATATCGATTATAAAATATGTACTCTGGTCCGGGCACTGAGTATCGAAATTTATTTCAATTTTCGATTATCAAAACATTCAAAATAGAATCGAATCCTAATAGTATCAATCGTCGAAATCCATTTTTAAGATAGATTATCAAAATTGAGCCAAAGTATCGACTATCGAAATCGATTTTGAGCATCGATTGTCGAAATTGAATCCAAGCATCGATCATCAAAATCCATTTTTAAGATCGGTTATGGAAATTGAACTCAAGTATCAACTACCTATCAAAATTGAATCCAAGTAAATTTTCGATTATCAAAACATTCAAAATAGAATCGAATCCCCAGTATCAATCGTCGAAATCCATTTCTAAGATTGATTATCAAAATTGAACCAACGTTTCGACTATCGAAATCGATTTCGAGCATCGATTGTCGAAATTGAATTCAAGCATCGATCATCAAAATCCATTTTTAAGATCGGTTATGGAAATTGAACTCAAGTATCAACTATCAAAATTGAATCCAAGTATCGATGATCAAAATCGAAATGTCAAGCATCGATCGATATAGTTACTTGAAATTGAATCCAAGCAGTGATCATCAAAATCCATTTCCAAGATCGGTTATCGAAATTAAATTAAATTATTGATTATCAAAATCGATTTCAAGCATCGATTATCGATATTTGATTTCAAGCATTGATAATCAATTAATCATAGTCGATCGAATCCAAGTATCAAACATCGAAATTTATTTCGAAAATTGATTATCAAAACTGAATCCAAGCATCAATCATCAAAATCCATTTCTAAGATCAGTTATTAGAATCGAATCCAAGTATCGATAGTGAAAATCGATTTCAGACATCGATCATCAAAATTCATTTCGAAGATCGACTATCGAAATTGAACCCAAGTATCGACAGTGAAAATCGATTTCAGGAATCGATTATCGAAATCAAATCCATGCAAGCATCGATCATCAATAAAATCCATTTTCAAAATCGATTATCGAAACTGAACCCAAGTATCGACTATCGAAAATGATTTCAAGCGTCGATTATCGAAATCGAATCCAAGCATCGATCGTAAAAATCCATTTCAAAGATCGATTATCGAAATTGAACCCAAGTATCGACTATCGAAAACGATTCCAAGCGTCGATTATCGAAATCGAATTCAAGTATCGATAATCATTCACAATCGATTCCATCAACATCTATTATCAGAATCGTATTAGGGTATATCGACTATCGAAATCCACTGTGAACATCGATTATCGAAATTGAACCTAAGTATCGATTATTAAAGTCGATTTCAAGCATCGATTATCGAAATTCACTGCAACTATCGATAATCAAAATCGACCCTCATCAACATCGATTATCAAAATCATAAATTAGTTTATCGACTTTCGAAATTGAATCCAAGCATCGATCGATTATCGGAAAATTCCCTATATTTTGAAAAAAAATCGATACAAATATCGATAATTCTTATCGGATATTTTTGGAGTTCGATTTCGTAATTATTGATGCCAGAAAAGCTGGTAAAAAATTTGCATCGAGTATCGATTATCGAAATCGACTGTATCGAATTCGATGATATCGATTTCGTCGAATCGCTGATGGAAGAATTATTCGTTCTATAGTTTACGTAATAACCGAAAAAATTCGATATTAGCGCGAAGGTACACGCACTCCTCGTACATTATCGAGCCACAGCTGACGCGGCTTGAGACGACTTCAGGTCGAAGTAAATTTTATTAAGCTCCCTCTCGTCGTTGCCGTTTTTCTTCTCATCTCAAGTACCTACCCCATATCTATAGCTTGTATTACGACTAAAACTGTACCCATACTAATATTCTCCGCCGATAAAACTTCGTTACGTGATACACTAATTGAATTCGGCTTTTCGTCGATGTTGTGTTGCGACGGCAAAGCTCTCGAGTAAATTCATCGATTGTTATATAATTTCCGTTTTCCTCGCGCCGCCGATGCACCCCTCCTTACCAGAGAAGACTAATGGAATCTGAACTTCTGAAGTTGTAGTTGGAAATTGTGTCTCGATCAAACGAACCTCTACGATGCGGCGGTGTGGCTCGTTACCTACGTTGTTGAATTTTGTCGTATCTGTTTTGCGCGACTCGACGAAGGAATGGAATATCCTTACGTTAGCTCGGCGGCTTTTACGCGATGAATTGTTATACGTATTAAAGTTGGAACGAAGCGGGATTATCTCGACACATCAAAACCGACCTGGTTTCCTGTGCGCCACCGCCTCGTATCCCTTCGTACCCGGGCTCGTCTCAGTATATTTGCGACCCAAAACGCGAAATCTCTTTGTAATACGTTTTATATATAGTACACGTCGTAATTGAATAAGAAAGACAATAGCTATTCATCGTCGCGCTATTCGCGTATTATAAACGATTACCATCGCATCGCGCGCCACAGTACACACGCTCGCTGATCCGGTATGTTTGGATGGATATTTGAAATACCTTCGGCGTGCGATGTAAACACGACGACGCGTAGTATAGATAAGGACGACACCGACGCCGACGTCGCGTCGTTGACGGTACGTAGGAAAGCTGCCAGCATTGCCTGTGGTAGCGAACGCCGCTACGTCCGAAAAGCAACATACAGAGCAGGTACATATTATATGGGCGGGGGAGAGAGAGAAAGCAGATCGCGTAAAAGGTAGAAAAAACCGAGGAGAAGATGGGGCGAGGGGTGAAAAAAAAGGGATGACGTGGGAGGACAACGACGTGTTTCACACAGTACACGGCACAGCGAGGAGATGGTTTACGCATTGCTCGAGGAACGTATAGAGGATGCCTTGGCGCGGATCCTGGACTGGCGGCCACCACCGGCGAGAGTATACCACGGTATTGTAGAGCGCGAGCGCAAGACGACGACTCCAACTCCGTCGGTCCCTCTGCAGCGCACATGGAGTTGTTGTTGATGCGGAGCGTGGTGTGCGCGCGTACGGAGGTACGAGAGAGCCGAAGCCGATACACCGGCAGCACCGGCATCGGCACAGGCACACACGGCGGCGGCGGCGGCGGGGCAACGCAACAGAAGGAGTGAGTGAGAGAGAGAACGCGCCGCGTCAGTCGAGAAGGACGAAGGAAGAAAACGAACCGATTATTTTCCGTGAAAACCGCGACCGCGGCTTTTATCGATTTTCCTCGTCACCGCGCGCCTCTCGCACCGTCCCGCGCGACGACGTTCGGTGGGTAGCCGAGGGGGGGAGGGGGCAAGAGACCATTCCATCGCTCGACGCGCAATCGTGCCGATGCGATGCGATGCCGGCGCGCGTATATGTGTAGTGGTCCGTGGTTCGGGTACGTGACCCTTCTTCTTCGTCGACGTCGACGATTCACCAGCGAGCAGGCGGCGGTTTTTGTGCGATGGTGTGCGTAGCTGCCTATGTGTTTCTTCGTCGCACATTCGCTTTCGATCGCATTCTGCGTCTTCGTTTGGTATATTTTGGCAGTCTTGACACAATTCGTGTATAATGCAGATTTGTTTGGTAATTGCTTCGCATCCTCTTGCCTCGTTCTCGCATGGTTCTTCCATGCCTCGCATGCATGTATCCTATCCTCCTATGTGTACTCTACTACGTGAATGCGAATGTGAATGTGTACGTTGGTGTGCGCCAGCGTCGCTCTCTTGTCCGACCAGACGAAGAGGTATTGCACCCGGCGCGGCGCGGCGGCCTGCTGCTCTTCACCCAACTAGCGGAAAATCGCTCGCTCGTAGAGCGCGGCTACGGCGGCAGACGCCGCGACGCTTCCGCGTCGTCGATGGTGCGCTCGCTCGCTCGCTCGCCCTGCGCTTCTCGCCGCGCCGCGTCGCCTCCTTATATGTATTCGGCATCGCGGCGCGGCGGTGTTCTTTAAATATTAGTTAAAAGGTTTACAACAACCATCTTGATTACTATAAAGAGGCATCTAATCGCGTTTAATAGACGTGTACATGGGCGTGGGCCGAATACACCGCGTCGTCGTCGCCACCGCCACCCCGCACGCTCTATTCAGCCAAACGCTATCTTTAAGCTGGTTTTTTTATTTTCCCCGTTTATAGGTAGCTTTCGAGAGCGTTTTTTTCTCGCGTTTCTGTTATTGTCGCTGTTTGTATTCCTTTTATAATACTCGCCAGCGTCGGATTTTATTATCTCGGTTTAAAAATCCCTTCGCAGACCTGCGACCTGGTGCTGGTGTCTCGGCTTCGTGTACAAGAGCTGTACTTTACCAGGCTTCTTCAATTGGTCTGCGTGGTAGCTATATGTAGGTGAGGCGGGTAAATGGCTCGAAAAGTAAGAATACCCCCGGCCCCATGCGACGATATGGCGAAAAATTGTGTAACAAGGCTCGCCTCCCTGTCCCCTGTCTCTCTTTGGTATCCCGCACATTCCTTCTCGTTCAATGTTCTCGTAAACGTTTTTTTTTTTGGTCGTTATTTCGTTTATGTTCTTCGAGTCGTTTTTCCAAATGTAATTACACAGCGACAATTTTCGCGAAGATTGCGAGTTGTATAATCGAATTTGCGAAGCTTTTTCCAGATTATGTGCCGAGAAACAAAAATGAAAAAGTCGAACGGTGTAATCTAATTTTTTTCCCCGTTGAAAAATTAAGTATTAAATCAGAAGGATCAGCAAACTCGAAAATTGAACATTTATTTCCCGGAAAAGTGTATAAAGAGCGTGATCGCGCTTCTGAAAATTGATTAATCGAAATTCGCACGAATCGAAAAATCGATTTTTGATTAAAAACAGTCGAAACCGCACGTTTCTTGATTTGTTCACAAATCGATGTCAAGATTAGAATTGTCGATAATCGAAAAAATCGACTTTCGATTGAAAATGGTCAGAATCACGTTCGACTTCTTCGAAATCAAAAATAAAATATTTCATTTGCAAATCGATAAAAACTGAATTCGACATATCGCATCTTTTGATTTCCATTATCGAAAATATGTATCGAATTTCGACGAAAAAACTTTCGAATTGCTCATTTGTTTGTCTTCCGCCAAAAAATGAAATTTTTTCGCCAATCGATAAAAATCGAATTCGTCGCATTATATTCGATATCGATGGTCGAAAAAATCGACTTTCGATTAAAATTGGTCAAAACCACGTTTTTAGATTTTTTTTTTTTCATCGAAAACAGCATTTTTCATACATTCATGAAAATCGAATTCGTCACAAAATATTCGATATCAATAATCGAAAAAATCGACTTTCGATTAAAATTGGTCAAAATCACGTTCCATGATTTTTTTATCGAAAATGAAAATTTTCCTCGAATCGATAAAAATCGAATTCGTCGCATTACATTCGATATCGATAATTGAAAAAATCGACTTCCGATTTTTTCAATTATCGATATCTCATTTTCTAATTTTTTTCATCGAAAATGAAAATTTTCCTCGAAACGATTAAAATCGAACTTGTCACATCACATTCGATATCGATAGTCGAAAAAATCAACTTTCAATTAAAATTGGTCGAAATCACGTTCCATGATTTTTTTATCGAAAACGAAAATTTTCCTTGAATCGATAAAAATCGAATTCGTCGCATTACATTCGATATCGATAATCGAGAAAATCGACTTTCGATTAAAATTGTTCGAAGTCACGTATTTTTTTTATCGAAAATAAAAATTTTCCTCGAATCGATAAAAAACGAACTCGTCGCATTACATTCGATATCGATGGTCGAAAAAATCGACTTTCGATTAATATTGGTCAAAATCATGTTTTTCGATTTTTATTATCGAAAATGAAAATTTTCCTCAAATCGATAAAAATCCAATTCGACTTATCGCATTCGATATCATTAATCGATAATCGAAAAAATCGATGTTCAAAAAAATAGAATTCGCGAAATCACATTGAAGAACCATAATCGGTATTTCGATTTTCGATGTTATGGTAATGGTATTTTTCTAAAATGATACCTAATAATAACTATTTATGATTCGCAACAGTAGGACAGAAACCTATAAATTTTCCATCTCGATAATTCGATTGTTCGTTTCGATTCGATCGATGTGTCGATATTTTCGAATACGTGAAAAATGTCGATAATTTTTTCTTCATTTTTGTGAAAAAAGCTCTTTGATAATTGGGATTTCGTCTTCGGTTATAGATTTTTAAATACCTCTCCTCTAATATTCAAGTCAAGTATCTGTACCGGTATCGCAGATTTTTTCACTTTTAGTCGCTGTGTGAATACAGTGAAGACCGCACCTTTGAGAATAAAGGGAGAAAGCCGTTTAATTTATGGGCGAGCTGCAAAAGAGGGTGTGTTGCGTTGCGAGATTTTCACGCGAACCTAGGAAACTTCATTTTGTCCCATATTACGCTATCTGATCGTAACTTGGGGGGAGATTGTCGAGAATCGTAGCGAGGCGCATTGAAAGATTATCATTCGATCTTGATGTACGAGCTGTATCAAAGCTGCAGAATCCTTACTTCCTTACGTTCGCCCTATACGACGACCCCGCACCCGTGTCTGTGTTTCGATTCGATTAACCGAGACCGACGGTGCTTTGTGACTGCTAGACCTCATCAAAGAAAAGAAGAATCGTTCGCTTTATAAAAGTGGCACTACACTATTAGCACTTTCGTTCGAAATAGAAACGATTTGTCGACTCGAATTTCTTCGATGTGTGCGGAGATAATGTATCAACGACGACTGTATGTAGCCAGGGAGAGACGGTTTTAAGCACGCTGTAGCTTTTCTCGTTTTAGGTGTCTGTGTGTACGCGGTGTTTTCTCTTATACGTACCTATATTTGCGACCCTACGCGATATGTATATGAACAGAAGAGTTACGTTTACGTGTACGTATTCGAGTGAGAGATAAACGATACGCATATATAGTACATTAGGTACGAATATGCATGTGTTTATACAACATATATACGTAGAGATACAATACACATTGTTGTATATTGTACACACACTGAATATATATTTGTAGTATACATACTATATAGGTGTCGGCGATGGAGAGAAAAGAGTAGTATTTCAATTTAATCCGCGAATATATGTACGCAGACACAGACACACGCACGTGCATAGTACGTATATAAACAGGCTGCAGATGTTACGACGAACGTCGCCGTATTATCGGTGCGCGTCCGACGCTCTGTGTACGCCGATTGCACGGCGGCGTCTATGTGTCTGTTTTTCGACGCTGCTGAACCCGTTGTCTGTGTGTGGTGGTAGTCGTTCGTGTATACGTATGCTGTACGTTTACGTATAAACGTAGGTGGCTCGACATATCGTCCCGCTTCTCGTCACCCTCCGACAGGCTGACTCGAGCCGACGAAAATATACAGCCTTTGTAAGTCGTACACCCATCTACTACGACCATCGTAATAAAGTATATAAAAATGCAAAAGCCGTTTGCAGCAGTTTACACGTTGTTGTCGTGCCTTTCTGCTTTCGCATTTTCTTCTTTCTTTTTTTCTATCGCATCTCGTTCGACGCTTTAGGCGTGTCGTCGATTTTTCCCGCAGTCGTCCGAAGGGATGGAAAATGGAGAACGGAGAAGACACGATTAAGTTTATTCCTTTGTGCCCGGCATCGGCACCGCCACCGTGGATTTACGCGTGTGGAGTAGCGAAGCGCGATTTTACGCCCGCTGTAGGGTGAATTCTCAGTTTCTCACTCGACTGTGGTGGCTGCGGCGTTGCGGATGGACGACTTTTGCACGTATTCGATCCTTCAAAGTTTCGCACAAGATTGCAGAGCTCGTTTGAGATGCGCTGCCGGGCTTTGCGCGAGTTTCGAAGCCACGTACGCCTTTGAAGCGGTGTTAAAATACGTTTGCGATGATCTACGTAGCTGAATCGGTCGAAAAATGGATATTTTTTGGAACCCAAACGCGTTCATTTTTTTGGAATGTCAATGTGCATTAATTTGGTAATGTGGGTCAGAGATTTTTTCCAGTCTCTAGAGTCGAATTAGAGTCGATCGCGAGAAATTTGTCTTTAAAGTTCAAGGTCGTTTGAAGGAGCATCTCTCCTTCGCAGAATTAACCAAGTTTTACGGGAAAATTTGGATCAAAATTGATTTGAAAAATTATTCAGAGACAATTTGACCTCTTCCAGCTCCCCTCGCCATTTTCTGAAAATTCGAGAAAAATGCGAAATGAAACAAAGGCATCGATTGGAAGAAAATTTGGATTGGAAAAACGTCCAATAATGAGAATGAAAACAGCCAGCGAAGCGAAGTACTTAAGTCGACTTGAGATGAAAAATCCGGCAAGAATTTTCCCCTTTTTTTCGAACTGAAAAAAAAACTCGATTGTTTCGATTCATCGGTCTTTCATCTCATCTCGCGCATTATTCGCGATAGAAAAAAAATTTCCCAAAGAAAAGCTCGTCGCTCGAAAAAGGATCTAAATAGCGAAAAGAGGAGCCGACTGCGGGGAAAAAAATGAAAGATTCCATACAACCGGAGCAAAAAAGAGGAGCTTAGTGTGGGTGCTGCGGCGGAAAAAAATAATAAATACGACACCGCGCCGCCCACCGCCACCTTTACGTTCTACCTGTCAAAAGTGACATTAACAGATGCACTTTAGGAAAGAATGAAAAAAAAAAGAAGAAAGAAATTATTCCCGTCATAATTACAAACGAGCAACGTCGACCGAGGCGATACGGAAAATGAACCGGAGATGGTGCGCCGGCAGGGGAAAAAATAACAATAATCGTAACTACGATGTATATAAGCGAAGAATATTCGCGCGCGACTCGACGTCTTTGAAAAAAAAAAAAAGTTGGCAAAAAAGTTTCGTTCTTTTTTCATTCTCTCTCTCTTTCGCAAAAGCCGAGCATCGCGACGCTGTATGTGCTTTTTTTCCGACTCGTCGCTCCGCCGTCCGGGAAATAATTAAAGCGAAGCTGCGCTATACGATACGCTCGTTCGCCTCGGGTACGAAAGGAAACTTCCAAAGCTACCGGGAAAAAAAGGAGATTCGTGTACGTCGTCTGAGGGTGAGAGGAAGGGAAGAGCGAAATGTCGAAATGGCGTAAACTGGTATCGAGAATAAGCGCGGGTAATTATTATTTTCAACGTTTCAGAGAACCACCCCCTCGCCTCTTTGGAAAGGTGCTTCGTTTTGTCTTACCGAACCCCTCGGTAAGGTTTCTTCGGGTTGTGAAATCATCGGCTTCCGATTCATGACGATATTATCGAAAGAACGCGGAATGCTGTGCCCAACTTCGCTCGTACTGTTTTCTGTTTTAGCGATCGGCATCGGGGGAGGGGGGGGGTCTTTCTCCTTTTAAAATGAAACGCAATTTCGTTTGATTAATATTTGAAGAGTGAAGAGTTGAAGGGGGAGGGGTTGTATCGTAATTGTAAATTCTCGAAGAGGTGAGCTTCTTAGAAGGTGAAAAAGACTTTGACCTTAGAAAATCAGTTTCTGTAATTTTCTATTTCGATATCCATTTTGAAATTTTTTTTAAAAAGTGTATTTTTGATGAAAAATGAAAAATAATCTCTTCTCAGGAGTTTATCCATCGCAGTCATGTTCGGCGTGAGATTCCCTTTAAAATGAGTACCCACTCGACCAGCTTCTGACGGGTGCTAGGGAAGCTAAAAGACATCAAAGTATTGCTGAGTCAGCATTTTTTCTTCGAACCTCTGATAAAGAGTAAAAAATTATGCGCTGTCAGGAATTTATCCATCTCCTTCGAGTTTAGGGTAAGATTCCATTCTGTATGAGTTTAGGTATATCCCCTTGATTATGATTAGTGAGCCATCAAAGTATTGCCAAGTCAGCGTTTTCAGCGAATTTCTGATGGAAAATGAAAGGTGTAGTCGGATCGCGAATTTATCCATTTCCTTCAATGCGGGGATAAGATTCCCTTCAAAATGAGTACCAACTCGACGGGGTTCTGATGATCACTGCAGGAGGGACAAGCCATCAAAATAGTGCCAAGTCAGCATTTTTGGTAAATTTTTGATGAAAACTGAAGAACAAAGTCCCGTGGAAAATTGTTCATTTCTTTTGAGTTTGAGGCCAGATTCCCTTCAAAATGAGTACCAGCTCGGCAAACTTCTCAAGACTTCTGCAGACGCTGTAAATCTTCAAAATATTGCCAAGTCAGCATTTTCAGTATATTTTTGATCAAACACGGTAAAACCTTCTCCCGATAATCTATTCATCTTCTTCAAGTTCGGGATGGGGTTCCCTTCAAAATGAGTACCCACTCGACCAGCTTCTGATGGATACTGCAGAAATGACGAGTCATCAAAATATTGCATAGTCAGCATTTTCAGTATATTTTTGTTGAAAAGGGAAAAATAACCTTTTCCCCGTGATTTATCCATCCTTTTCGAATTCGGGGTGAGGTTCTCTTCAAAACGAGTACCCACTCGACCAACTTCTGATGGACACAGCAAGATTGACGAGTCATCAAAATATTGCTAAGTCAGCATTTTGAATAAATTTTTGTTATAAAACGAAAAAAAACCCTCCCTCGATGGTTTATCCATCTCCTTCATGTTCGGGACGAAGTTCCCTTTAAAACGAATACCTACTCGACCAGCTTGCGATGGGCATTACGGGGAGCTGCATCCATCAACGTATCGCCAAGTCAGCATTTTTTCTCGAGGGAACTTCGTTGAAAAGAGTTTTTGTTTTCTTTCGCAATCCGTTGATGCGATTTTGTGCCATGTGAAGCCATCTTTCCTGCATAGCTTCTTGTTCTTCTAGCCTCACGACGAATTGAATAGAGCGAATGGATAAAGCCGCACGGGAGGAGAGACGAAAGAAGAAATATATCGCCGGGTAGAAGTTATTTACGCGTCCGAAGATGACGCACCGTGCTAATGGACCGTTTAAATAAACGTGATCGAATATTTACGCGATGATTTGTATAACTTACGAAGCACTCAGCGGCCGTACAGCCCGAGGGCCCGTCGGTCGCGTCGCGTCCGATACGTATGGTTAATTTATTCGATGTGTGTGTACCGTGTACCGTGTATACTGCATACAGAAGTATACGACCGAGCGAACGCAGATAAATGTAATCGAGTCTGCCTCCGCTTGCTGAAAGAGCGGTGTCGTTATCGTTACGCGATCTCGTTTCGTCATTAATCAGCCTGATGAGATCGGCCGGCTCGTTTCTCTGTTGCTGCGGTTAATCCGCGTTGGATGAAGGTGATCATCGGTGCTATGCGAGGTGCAATTTGAGAGGTGTCTCGGGTGCTCTTCCAAATTGTGGAAAAATTTCAATTTTTTTTTCAATAAAATTTTTCTAAAATCACATTTTTTCAAATTTTCATTTTTTTTTTTTTTTTGTGGGCGAAAGAGGCTTAAGACATCCCTCGAACCTGATCACTGATCAGGTTTCCCACCTCTTAAGGCCAGTCTATAAGAAGTAATTAAAAACCAGAAACTGACGTCTGTTTCCCACGAGCCTTGTTTAGAGTTTCTCATTTCGCCATCTTTATGTTCGGCTGGTCATTTATAAGCCCATAAAACTCTCGTACCGCATATAGTATACTACCTAAGTACATATATACCGTGCAGATTACGACGACGACGAAAGTTTACAACGCGTACATTACGTACGGTATATCGGCGCGATTGCAGGTACATAATGTAAGTACATTTCGCAACTTATCGACACGTTCGACTAATAAACGAGCGCCGCCACGTCAAGTCGATCCCATGTACTTGTAACTAGTTCGATTTTTTTTTGCTTTTCGTTTTACTTTTCTTCAAAGTGTGTACCTATGTTATTGAAAAAAAAGAAATACGCGCGGTACGTTCTTTAACGATAATAAATCGCGAGAGGGGGACAAGGTGGTACTGTGTAGAACAGTCTGCAATACGTTTTAAACGATCCCACGGCCGACGCCATCGCCAGCTCCACTGCGCGTACTTCTTCTGGTTGTATCGGCGGCGGTCTTATAAATACCTATATGTGGACGAAAGAGTGCAAAAAATAGGTGAGATGACGAAGGACGCAGCAGGGGCACCGCAACGCCGCACACGGCGCAGTGCACCGGTGGTAAAATAACGAGTACACACACACACACACACAGCTGGGCAGCAGAACGACAACAACAACAACAGCAACAAGCCAACAGTTAACGAACGTAAAATGTTGAAAAATAAAGACAGCCGACGTTAAATGTCATTACTTGCTGCGAGTAAAAAGCAATAAATACCGAACGAAGAACCCACGTCCCCGCCGTCCGCGTCATTACCGTCAGTCGCGTACGTACTATACACAATTACACGTACGTAGGTACATTCGAGTACTTGTAGAGTGGAGAAGTACCCACTACCACTCTGAATCTACTTCTACGTACGCGTACTCGTATAGTCCTACGTAGAGGTACTCGCTGAGCTGGTACACTATTTAAGACTCTCGCGCGAAACGTGACTGCGCTGTTTTTTTTACACGAAACTGATTTTTTTCTTCTTCTTCTTATGCGGACGATGCCGAGCCAAGAAAATATCTCATTGAATCGATCATACGTGTAAACGGTACGGTGGCACAGACCGAGCTGTGTCGAGGTAGAGGTGCACGCACAGTGCACACTGCACAACGTTCGAGAAACTATTAACTGGAGCTGTGTGCGCTGATTTGTCTGTCTCTTGTCACCGTTAAATACGCGACCAGCACCGTTAATTGAGCTCGTCTATTGATGTGCTGCCTCTTCGCGTCACGTAATCGCTAAATTTTACCGAGACCATAGGAATTCCGCGAGAAAATGCAGAAAGAACATACATAGCCCACGAGTTGAGATTTTCTGTGTTCCCGGTGGAAGTTGGCCATGGTTTGAAACACTGTAACGAAATTTTTAGCTCGTCGACGATTTCATCTTCCGAAGGAGGAGGGAGTGGATTTTTTCGTTCAAATTTTCCATTTTTTGAAGTTTTAAACCAATTCTTTTCAAACTTGCAGGAATGTTGAATACTGCCGAGGGATATTTTTACAATTCTTTTGAGAAATTTTCGAGCCATGCGACATATTTTCATCAGAATTTTTTCTATGGATGGAAGAAGTTGTAAAATGAAGGCATTCGATTTTTTACCCCTTTTCCCCCTCAAGTGGGTTAATTCTGGTTGAAAAAAATTTCCTAATGAAGAAACGTATTTTTACACCCGCTCCTCCTTGCCCTATTTTCATTGAAATTGATTAATTTTTTTTGGCAGCTTTGCAGGTTTTTCAAATGATTTCGACTTGATTTAAATTTTGCTGGGGATACAAAATGGGAAAATAAGAAAATTAATCGTGGATTCGAGCTCAGTAGGTCAAACTTTCCCCCTTTTCTAGAACTTCCGAGCGATCATTTCGCTTATAATGGGTAAAACCCAGAATATTTTATAAAATATTTTTTTTTGAATTTTACCCTAAAAACTTTTTTGAAATTTTGTCCAAAAATGAAAATTTTATCCAGAAAAATTTGTTCAGATATTTGTATGGAAATTTTATTCAGAAAAAAATTGATAATTTTATTTAGTAGAATTTTGAAAATCTCATCCAGAAATTCAATGAAAATCTTGTTCTTACGTAATGAAAGTTGAAATCGAATCCAGAAATTACGTACAATAGAAATTTTCCACGGAATTGTTTTATTTTTTTGAATATTTTCCTAAAAAATTTTGAAAATCTTGTGCAGAGAAATTTTTTCAAACATTCATTCAGAAAGAAACTTGGAAGAGCTCCTCAAAAAACCTTCCTCCAGAAAAAAATGTTATTCTGAAAATCTTGATTATTCCAAAATTTTCTTTCGAAGTTAATCCAGAGAGATTTTGAAAACTCTTATCAAAATTTTTTTGAAACCATTTGCAGAAAAATCTTGAAAATTTCATCCATTGACCTTGGAATCGTCCAGGGAAAATTTTAAAAATTTTATCAAAAAATTTCTCAAGCATCGCCAGAGAAAAATACTCGAAAATTTTATCCAAAAAAGGGGTGTGGTACCAGAAAATTTTTTCGGCTTCATTCTTCTTCTTTTTTCCAGTTTTGCCCATAAAAAATCTTGAAAATACTTATTCAAAAAAATCTTGAGGGTTTTATGCTGAATTTTTCTAGTATCTTTTATTATTTTTTTCAAAAAATCTTGATGAAATTCTTCAAATGTTTTGGAATTGCAATTTTTTTTTTTTTTGAAAATTTGTCCAGAAAAAAATCTTGAAATGAACATTTTGACCCTTGAATTGACCTTTGAGCGGTCAGGTGAAATTTCAATCACATTTTATCAAAAAAATTGTCAAGCATTTTTCTGAAAACTTCTCAAAAAAAAAAGTTGGAAATTTTATTCAGAAAATTTGTGTGGTGTCAAGGAAATTTTTTCCTGTGTTTCGTTTTTTTTTTCTCAGTTTTGTCCATAAAAAAATCTTGAAAATATTAGGGTTTGATGTAGAATTTTTCTAGTATCTTTTTAGAGGTTTTTCTCCGGAGAAAACTAAATCTTGAAAATTTTATTCAGCAAATTAATCTAGATGTAGACCTTTTTGGGATTTTATCCAGATTTTTTTTTTTGGGATTTTGCCCAGAAAAATGTTGAAAATCTTACCCTCTCCCCCTCTCAAAGAATGCGTTATTTTATCAAGAAATTTTTTTTTGGCTTTCTCTAGAGTAAAATCTCGAAAATTTTGTGCAGAAAATCTTGATTATTCTGGATTTCTTTTGATCATAATTTTATCCAAAAGAATCTTGAAATTTTCATTCATTCAAAATTCTTGAAAAATTTTCCTCAGAAATTGTTATAGAAATTCTATCCAGAGCTTTTTTTTTCGAATGTTTTGGAAGTTCGAAGATCATTTACCTATATTTCGAATACCTCCCGCCGCAAGGTTTCGTTGATAAGAAATTTTTCCACGAATTTCGAAATAGCGCAATTCCGAAAATTTTTTCCAAATAGGTTCGACTCAAACTGTTTTACGTCAGGCGTTGTACTCGATTCGACGCCAGCCGCCGTCATACTCATAAATCAAAAATACACCGGTGCTCGTTCGGACCTACTTACTTATAGCAATGTATGTGTTCGTCGAAGGCGGCTCACCTCTGGTCGAATACGCAAACCGTATCGATATCACTTATATACCTAACCTACTCGTACGTGTATACCGGTTCGACGCTGCTGTA
Source organism: Paracoccus marginatus (assembly GCA_900065295.1). Lineage (NCBI taxonomy): Eukaryota > Metazoa > Arthropoda > Insecta > Hemiptera > Pseudococcidae > Paracoccus > Paracoccus marginatus. The sequence continues at coordinate 28,621 of FIZT01057316.1, forward strand.
GTTCTTCGACCATAAAATATGACACGCAGAATCGATGCCAAACCTTGCTGTCGCTGTCGTGCAATGCACCCGGTGATATGGCGCGGTTCTCTTGCGACGTTGCGACGATGATGACGATGATGATGATGATGATGAGGCGTCGTATAGTGCGAGAACCGAGATGCAGTGAAATACATATTAATCGGCTGGGTTTCAACGCCGATGCCATGATTTATGTACGTATAACCGATTGAAAAAGTCGTCGTTGATTTATATGGGGGGGGGGGGGGCCAATTGTGATATTTGGGCAAATTTTCGACGC
>FIZT01057316.1:28935-49562 GCA_900065295.1 Paracoccus marginatus
GGTGGGGGGGGGGGGGGTGACGTTTGTGATATTTGTGCAAATTTTCGACGCATGAAAGTCGACTCGAAAGTTGGTTAATTCTTATTACTAGTTTAGTTTTATTCGCCGGCGAATTGAATCTGTACACTGTGAAGGTGCTATAAAGTAGTAGGCGGCGTGGCGGAATCGTAGCGCAGGAAATTGGTGGGTTGAGTGAGAAAAATGAACGTTACTCGAATTGGTAATTTACCAGCACAAGTGGCGGGTTAACGATCGTCGAACCGTCGGCCGCGTATGTTTTCCATCAGCTTTCGTACGTAAGTCTTAGCTCGCGTAAGGTTTCGCCTTTCGTTCGACGAGCCAGGCGAGACTTAACTTATAAGTGTGTGCAATGTACACAATACATACATACTCTCGTATATAACGGTGGTAGCGAAGAAGACGGGAAGCGAGAACTCGAGAAGGTGAAGTATGTACGTATACGTACCTACGTAAGACGACGAAGAACGAATAAAGTCAAAGGCACGACGGCGTGCGCGCTTCGTCTCGCGATTTCGGCACACGCGAAGAAAAATTATTACTTCGTCTCGGCTGAGATGTGTACCTTATACCTTCTTATATACGTGTGTTTTTCCACTTTCGCGGCTGCCGAAGTTTGCCGGAGCAAAAGTGCGAGAACGAGTGGAAGACGAAGCGGCGAAAATCAACACAAAACGCTTCGTTGGCTCGACGAATGATTAGGAAGCGTGCCCGGGGTGTTGCTATGGCGAAGTGGAGAGCTATGTCGAGGTGAAATACGAAGGGATGTCCGAAAGGTGGCTTGGTACGCGGATAGGGGAGGTGAGGCGAGGTCGTATACCGCTGCGTCGAGTGAGGAGGTAAATAACTGAAGAAAACTTCTTGAGCGTGTCTAACTTGGCTTATTATTTATAACGAAGTGTTTGGGAATTTTGTTCGTCGTCGTACTCGTTATGTATTTCTTTTCGTTTCCTTTCGAAGATCAAAACGACCAGGTCGTTTTTATTAGGCGAGACTGCGAGAATGGGACGTTGGGACGTTTAAAATCAAGACTGAATCGTTTATTATCATCGAAGTAGACCTTCTCCTTACGCGAGATCGAAATTGAAAACAGAATTGATATTGTAATTTGTAAAATTTTCCAATTGTCTGAACTTTTCCAAATTTCTATTTTTTCTTTTCTCCAAATTTTTTCAATTTTTCAGATTTTTTTAATTTTCCAAAATTTTTCAAGTTTTTAAAATTTTTCATTTTTCTAAAACTTCTCAATTTTCTGAAATTTTGCAATTTTCCAGCAATTTTTCAGTTTTATAAAATTTGCAATTTCTCAAAATTTTTTAGTTTTCCAAAATTTTTAATTTTCTAAAACTTTTTCAATTGCCCAAGTTTTTCAATTTTCTAAAACTTTTTCAATTGCCCAATTTTTTCAATTTTCCAAAATTTTTCAATATTTCAAATTCATTCATTTTTCTTAAATGTTTCAATTTTCTAAAATTTTGTGATTTTTAAAAATTTTTCAATTGTCTAAACTCTTCCAATTTTCTGAAATTTTCCCGTTTTTCAAATTTTGCAATTTTCAAAATTTTTGCAAATTTTCAATTTTCCAAAATTTTTCAACTTTGCAATTTTCTTCAATTTTTAAAAATTTTGCAATTTTGCAATTTTTTTAATTTTTGCAATTTTCTAATTTTCTAAAATTTTGCATCTTTTCAATTTTTTTCAATTTTTCAACTTTTTAAAATTTTCAATTTTCCAAAATTGTTAATGTTTGCAATTTTTCAGTTTTCTAAAATTTTGCATCTTTGCAATTTTTGTCAGTTTTTCAACTTTTCAAAATTTTGCAATTTTGCAATTTTTTTAATTTTTGCAATTTTTCTATTTCCTAAAATTTTGCAACTTTGCAATTTTTTCAATTTTTCAAAATTTTGCAATTTTCCATTTTTTAAAAAATTTTTGCAATTTTTCAATTTTCTAAAATTTTGCAACTTTGCAATTTTCTTCAACTTTTCAAAATTTTGCAATTTTGCAATTTTTTTAATTTTCTAAAATTTTGCAGTTTTGCAATTTTTTTAATTTTCTAAAATTTTGCAACTTTGCAATTTTTTCAATTTTTCAACTTTTCAAAATTTTTAAGTTTTGCAATTTTTCAAAATTTTTGAAAATTTTGCAATTTTCCATTTTTTTTAATTTTAGCAATTTTTTAATTTTCTAAAATTTTGCAACTTTGCAATTTTTTCAATTTTTCAAAATTTTTAATTTTTGCAATTTTTCAATTTTCTAAAATTTTGCATCTTTGCAATTTTTTTCAATTTTTCAACTTTTCAAAATTTTCAATTTTCCAAAGTTTTTTCAATTCTTTAAAATTTTGCAATTTTCCTAAGGTTTTCATTCTAAAATTTCGCAAATTTTCAAAATTTTTCATTTTTCCAAAGTTTTTCAATTTCTTTAAATTTTGGAAATGTTCGAGTTTCTTTGTTTTTTAAATCTCCAATCGTGCTCTCCTTTTGAAAAAATTTTCGTCATCAAATTTGGCAACAACGACGAAGATTCTCGCTGTATGGGGTCGATTCTTTCACCGTCGCCAGCAGGTCTCGTCTCTCGTCTTCGACACATATGGCCAAGTCCGGGAGAGCTTTCCGTATCCTCGTATCGTGATCGTAATTAGCTCAAGGCATGAGTAATAATTTACCATCCACCGTGTCCAAGGTTCGCGGTCAATACGACGACGTAATGTAAGACGAACATCGTACGTGTTTTCGGTCTAAGGTCATGCGGAACCCCATTGTCTCGACAAATCGATTCTCGTAATCAATTTTCGGGAAAATTTCGTCCATACTCTCGACTCTTTTGGTTCGAAAATGAAAAAAAAAAAATGGCTGAAAAATCGCACGATGCAGTATACGTATACAGTGTACTTAAACGAAACGAAATAGCAGTATTTTCAGCGAGGAAGGGATCAATTCCGCGAGTAGGGAGGGTGTTCAACACATCAAACGATCGGTCATTTTACGTTATGTGCGCGTAATAACATTTTTACGACGTGTTGCCGTTCATTTCTCTTCTGTAGCGACGGCATGGCATGGCATGGCAGTGTTGAAACCGAGTGTGTTTGTTTCTGTGGGCCCTTTTCTTCTCCATCTTGCCCTTCTATGGGTCTGCGTCTTGCGCTCGGTTAATCGATAATGCGCGTTCTCGAAACGAAATAAAAAATTATTTTAGTTCAGTTGCTCGCTGGCTGCGTGGCAGTAAAAAGTGAAAATAAAACTTTGTAGTTAATAGCTTTTCACGCGTCATTAAACATTAATATCTGCAGCGACGACGACGGCCAGGGCAAATGTTCGGCCGGCCCTCGCGCGCCCCCTTTGCTGGCGGATCCACCTCCCCTCTTCTATCTTCACTTGTTGTACGCGAGATACTATCGTAGAGATACGCCAAGTATGCGGGCTGGAGTGAATGTGTGTGTGATTTGTAGTTTTATATCGACGATTACGCACGTATCGTAGGTTGTACATATAATCCCATTTTTTTCGCAATATGTGCCTCGATACGTTATAAAAAGAGACGAAGCGAGTAAAAAATACGACGCGACGATTTTTCCCCCGATATTTTCACATTTCGAATACACGTAACTTTGCACCGTTTTCGTGGTCTAACGGTGACATCGAGAATTCGAGATGTACGTTGAGTGTATATCCCGAGAACGATTTGTATCTCTCCAGAGTGCCTGGTTCTTGTCTCTGTCTATTTTTTTATACATCCATACGTATACGTACGCGTACGATATCGTCAAAAAGTACGACGATAATCGTACACCTATTTGACGAAGACGCTGTAAAAAAATTGCCGTATCGAGGTTGGCGTTTCGACAAATTGCCGGCGCATTTTTGACGTGTCTGTGTCGACGTTGGTGGATGGGGCGAAGGGATGTGCGCGTGAAAGCAGCAGGCTGAGGCAGGGACGTGCGACGACAGATCTCTCCCAGCTCGTCGTCGTAAATATACGACGAGACGCGCATTTTAAATTGGCGTACCTACGTACGTAATATCGAGGCGTGCTCGCGCGAATCGAAATGTTCTTCGAGAGGAATACGCAGTATCTGCGGTGGCAAGCTGCCCTCCTTCGTCGCTTATACTTTCTGAACGCGAATTACTTTCTGTTTTCATTGTATACGTAATTTTATCGAATTGAAATGACGACAAAAAAAAAGGAAAAAGAAGGGGAAAATGTGGAGTGAACGGTCTCGCATCGTGGTGGGCTATGAGGGTGAGAGTAGTGAGAGGGGGTTGAATGGAATTTTATCGAAATCTATAGAAGGAATTGCGAATTTTTTTCAGGTTCGACGACGGACGCAGGATGGGGCCGAAAATTGCGTTTTTTTAAGCAATTTTCTTTTTAAACGTGTTTTTTTTTTCTTTTTTCGTTTGGCAGGTTCTCCTTTCGTTTGAAATTATCGATAGTGTTTTTTTTTAGTCCTCTCGAAAGTTTTGCAAGTTTCATTTTCTCTTTGAGATTTTACCGATTTTTTCTTCTTTTTTTTAGATTTTCGATGCTTACCAATTTTTTTTTTTCAATTTGTAAAGTTTTGAAAGAGTCATCATCATTATTGAGCTTTCCCCAGTAACGTTTACAGCCTGTCTGGGTTGTAGAGTAGACTAAGTCCTCGTCAAGTCGTTGATTTTTAAAAATCGTATGTTTCTTCAATTTTTCCGTTTCAAATTTCAATAAATTTTCAATTTTTTTTTTTTCAAAATTAGCTAGTCTTCAATTTTGGAAAAATTTTTGTAGTTTCTCCATATGAATTGTAATTCTTCGCGTTATAATTTTTTTCAAATTTTGAAAAAAAATCAATTAGAATTTTTAGATCATTTTTTAAAATTTTTAAAATTTCTTTTTATTATTTAATTAAATTTTCCAACACTGAAATTTCTTGATTTTTCGCATGTTCTAATTTTTAAAAATTCTATCACTATCGGCAATAATTTTTTAAAAAATTTTCAGCGTTTGTGAATTTCATTTTTTTTACTTTTTTATAATATATATTTTTTTTCATTGCCTATTCAAATTTTGTAGCTTTGGAATTTCTAGATTTTTCAAATTTTCATTTTTCAACTTTTGGTAATTTTCAAAAAAAAATTTTTACAATTTTTGGATTTTTTTCTGTCACTTGATATTGTACGATTTTTCAATTACTGTAGTGAAAAATCACTAATTTTAGTCAAAATTGCAGCACAAGAGGCAATCAGCGCAAAAATTCATTGAAATGAAGATTTCAGTGTACCTACAAACATCACCATATTTTCAGTTGGAGTTGACTAAAATTTTGGCGATTTTCACCGATGTTGCAGTGAAATTTCACTGATTTTTTTCATCAATTTTTTGACTGAACTTTCAGTGATATTTTTACTGATTTTCGCGTCAGAGAATTTTTTCACTTCAATTTTTTCGCTGTTTTTTTCTGTGTTTTTTTCTGATTGAAATTTCAGTGATATTTTATTGATTTTTTGTATCAGTGATTTTTCCGGTTATTTTCCAGCTGAAATTTCAGTGATTTTTTTTACCAATTTTTGGATCAGCGAATTTTACACTGATTTTTTTATTGTGATTTTCTTCTGACTGAAATTTCAGTGAAGTTTTACTGATTTTTGTATCAGTGATTTTTTCACTTCAATTTTTTCACTGATTATTCCGGTGATTTTCTGGCTGAAATTTCAGTGATATTTCAACTAATTTTTGTATCAGTGAATTTTTCACTCTAAATTTTTCACTGATTTTTTTGCGATTTTCTTCAAACTGAAATTTTAGTAATATTTTACTGATTTTGGTATCAGTGATTTTTCACTTCAATGTTTTCACTGATTTTTCTCGGCCATTTTCCATCTAAAATTTCAGTGATATTTTTGCTGATTTTCGTTATCAGTGAATTTTCGCTCCAACTTTTTCACCAATTTCTTCGGTGATTTTTTAAACTGATTTTTGTATCATTGAATTTTTTCACTGATTTTTTGTGGATTTTCCTCTGGCTGAAATTTCGGTGGTATTTTTACCAATTTTTGTGCCAGTGATATCTTTACTGATTTTTTTGTAATTTTCGTCTGACTGAAATTTTAGTGATATTTTACTGATTTTTGTATCAGTGAATTTTTTCACTGCAATTTTTTCAGTGATTTTTCCGGCTAAAATTTCAGTGATTTTTTTCACCAATTTTTGAATCGGTGGATTTTGCTCCAATTTTTTTACTGATTTTTGTATCAGTGACTTCACTGATTTTTCCGGTGATTTTCCGGCTAGAATTTCAGTGATATTTTCACTGATTTTTAGATCATCGCACTTTTGTCGTAATTTTTTCGCTGATTTCTTCGGTGATTTTTTTCTAACTGAAATTTCATCGATATTTTTGCTGATTTTTTTCATCAGTGCATTTTCTCTTCAAGTTTTCAATTTTCACTGATTTTTCAGTAATATTTTAGTGATTTTTTTCACAGCATTTATGAAAATTTTGAGTTTTCCTTTTTTTCATCTACTTCTAAAATTTCAGTTTTTTTAATTTTTTAATTTATTGCAAATTTCTGCAGATTTCAAAGTTTTTCAAAATTTGTCATTTTGTAAATTTAGTAAATTTCTTAGAAATTTTTTAGGTTTTTCAAAATTGGCTTTCACGAAATTTTTTTCAGAATTTCAAAACCTGAATAATTTTGTAAATTCGTTAATATTTTATAATTTATTAAGGTATCCAAATTTTCGAAACAATTTATTTCAAAATTCCGCAAATTTTTGAAAGAGTGGCGAGTAGAGGAGAAAAACGAGGAACGTGTAATTGTAGTTGAAAATAACGTTTTTTTAGTGTCTCGTCTATATCTGACGCCTAATTATTACGTACTCTTATGTTCTGTCTCGGTGAAAAGGCCATTTTTTCGAAACCAGTTGTCGATTCATTTTCCATTTCTTCCCATTTTATCAACTGTTAGCGCGGATGATCGAAAGCTCAACACTTTCGGCGCAGACTTATCGCCCGAAAAACACCGATAAAAGGTATTTAGCGACGCCAGATCTCAAGTCGAGCGTGATGTATCGCGGAATCGCAAATCTATGTACGGTTACGGTGCAAGAGAGAGGTGTTTTTCTGCCGTCTCGATTAATCTCTCGATTCAAAGGTTAAAAATGCCATCGCGTTGATAAACTCGATCGTTAAAAATGTAGAATGTGATAGTGATATAATGCGCTATAGGTGTTTCATTTTTTCGTCGTGATCTCTCTTATCCATTCGGTGAAAGGTAGCGAAAAAAAAAAAATTTGACCGAGTTTGGATATAAATTGAGGCTTGGAACCTTTGGTCTGTGACCTAGTGCTTTATTCTCTTCCTGACTTTTTTTTTTTTTCAATTTATTATACGTTCGTATGTCCGATATGGAGCCATGTAAGGTACATAATGTATTTTCTGATCAAATTTATGCTCGGTTGGCGACTCTATTTTTCAATTCTGGTGCTTAGATAAACTCTGAATGTGCGGCTAAGAAGCCTCAGGTAGCGAGACAGCTTCATAAAAGTAGTACTCGTACGTGTCACGCTAGTACGTACGACGTATATGTATTTTTTTTTCTTCTTCTCCATTCCGATGGGGGGAAAAAATGGTAAATTTGTTACGTGTAAACGATATTTATTCAGCATTAGTAGTACCATTGTAGTTATCGTGATTGTGGCCGCTGTTTCGTTTCCCCTTCTGCCATCGGATGAGTTTTCTTTTATGGAATAATTATGTACAAATAAGTGTAACAAGTATACATGTATGTATATGCGAAGCGACGACGATACCTACTATAATGATATAACAAGTTTGCCACCGTCGTCGCTGCTGCGTCGCTGCTACTCACTCGTCTACTGTATACAAGTGCACCAAAGTGCACCGTTTTGTAACTGGTTACGATATATGTACTGGGATACGGTCTGTGCGGTGTTTTTTTTTTGTTTTTGTGATGTTGTTTGCGGCCACCGTAGCGTCGACGCATTAATAAAACAATAATCTGCGACTAATTGTTAATTACGCTCGGATAGAGCTGCGTCCTGCCATCGTATATTAATATTATAGTATTTACGTTTACGTAATGATGATTTTACTCAACGTTGATGTGGTGTTGTTTTTTTTTTGCTCGCAGGAGACGAAAGATGCGTGCGTCGGGACTAGTATCAGTACAATGACAGAACCAGATTGCCTGGGGCCTTGCGAACCGGGTACCAGCGTTACCTTAGAAGGCATCGTATGGCATGAAACGGAAGGTGAGCCATTTTAATTACTTCACGCTGATGCCCGCTGCGTTCTTCGACCAGATCTCCGCGCGACTCTTTGTTTCGCGTATACCCGGGGTCTCGTCGACTCGACCATTATTCAGACTTCTCAGAATTTATACGTAGACGTACATATAAGGCGGTTAAAGGCGACTTGTGTGACCACTTCTCAGAAGAACTTGGATACTTGAAAGGAGGGAAAATGTCCAAAAAAGCTCCTAATATAATATTATAAATACGAAGCAAAAGTGTACGCAATCTTTGATTTATTGAAATTCATAGCTGGGTACGTCTTACGCCAAAAACACGTACGAAATTTCACGGTCGTTAAGCTCGGCTGCACTTGGTGTTGTGCAGCGATAAGGCTCGCCGACTGAAGGAAACTGGTTTAAATACACGACTGCTTATCGATTGCATCGAGAGTCTGCGTCTGCAGCACTCAGCTGCAGTAGTGGTTGCTAAAATGTACGTGAGAAAAATCTCGTCTTCGAGGGCGAAAGGTGCGCGATTAATTAATTACGCAGCTCGACCGAAGAGAAAATTGTCATATTTTTTTTAGAAACGCCTTATTATTATAATCGCGTTATTATATTTTGAAAATGATTAATTAATACGACGATTTGTTTCAGGTGTTCTTGTGGTGAATGTTACATGGAGAGGGAAAACATACGTCGGTACGCTTTTAGATTGTACAAGGCACGATTGGGCGCCTCCAAGGTGAGCTACGTGGTCGAGATTTTTGCCTTATTTTTTTTTTTTTTACAGCCGAGTGAGCTTGGGCCCGAAACTGCTGTAGTGGTTACGACGACGACTGACCATAGTGATGAGGGAATTGACTCGATTTTGTGAAAAAAAAAAGGCAGATTAGTCAGGAATTGATTCGATTGGTGGTGAACGTTGAAAAAACTGTTTGTCGCGGTCGTTTGTGAACGATTATTTTTGATTTGAAGGATCGTTCGTGAGCGTTAGTCTGACAGCGAAGATATCCATTATTCCATTTTTTTAAAAAAATCATTGAAAAGAACGAAAATTTCCATTCTTGAAAAAGTCACTCGCGAACGAATTATCAAAGTAGGTTAGCAAATTGAGTACTTTTTGAAGAAGTGAGTCGTCTGGTTGAAAAAAAAAGCAATAAAACGATGATTTCCGTTCCCAAAAAAAATCCTTAAGCTATTTTTCGATAACATGAGCCCTCTAATTGATGACAATGCATCAGAATGAAAATTTCCGCTCTTAGAAAAATCGTTTGCAAACGAATTCTTTAGCTTTTTTGATGAAATTCAGCATTCATAATCTCATATTTGAAAAAAAATTCAAAATGAACGAAATTAGCCATTCCTTGAAAATCGTTCGCGAACGAATCATCGTACCGTTTCAGTGAAATGAACCCTCAGAATTGAAAAAATTATATAATAGGAACGAAAATTTTCATTCTCAAAAAAGTCGTTCGCGAATGAATCCTTTGGCTATTCTGATAAAATTGGGCACTTCTACTGGAGGGGGAAATCGGCAAAAAGTAGAAAATGAACGAAATTATCCATTCTTTAAGAATTGTTCGCGAATGAATTTTCGAACTATTTTGGTAAAATGAGCCTTCAGAATTGAAAAAACTATGTAAAAGGAACGAAAATTTTCATTCTCAAAAAATCGTTTGCAAATGAATCTTTTAGCTTTTTTGGTGAAATTGAGGTTTCATACTAGAAAAAAACTGCAAAATGAACGAAATTATCCATTCTTAAAAATCGTTCGCGAATGAATCTTTGAACTGTTTCGATGAAATGAGCATTCAGAATGGGAAATGAATAAATAATCAGTTGAATGAACGAGAATTTCCATCCTCAAAAAATCGTTCGCGAACGAATCCTTGAGCTTTTTTGGCGAGATTCTTTGAGAAAACGTGATAAATCCTAATCGAGCTTGACGTTGGGCCGAGTCGTTCGCGAACGAATCACCGAATCGTTCGTGAACGAATCGAACGTTCGTTCGGTTCTAATAATGGGAACAGTAGCTCGAATAATTTTACGTTGATCGTTCACAAACGAATTTCTGGGTCCAACACCACACATCTTGTGATTCAGTCTTGCCCGATTCGTTCGCGAACGATTTTTTCCGAGACTCGTTTGTGAACAAAGGAAGATTCGTTGTCATGCTACGAATCGTACTATTGCAAAATTTTTGTTTTTCAGTAGTTGTTCGTGAACGAATCTTTGCTCATTCTCATGTGAATCATTCGCGAACGACTTGATAATTTTGTCTCTCACAAATCGTTTGCGAACGACTTCTTTGTATTTTTCTTGAGAATCATTTGCGAACGACTTCTTTGTATTTTTCTTGAGAATCATTTGCGAACGATTCATTGAATCATTTCGTTGTGATCGTTCCCCAAAGAATCGATGAATTATCGACTGATTTTTGTTCACATCGCTTGAATAATTTTTTTCATCGTTCACGAACGATTTTCGTGCTTTAGAAATGATTTATCGATACTTTTATTGCCTGTATTGAAATGAGAAGGTAATTTTTTTCTGCATCGACAGCTCCATCATGAGAGGGTGTGGGCTAAGGAAAGACTACAAAACGCGTGCTTATGCGTAATGATTTTTAACAACTCTTCAACGATCGATTCGTTTGACAAAGGGGGGAAAAAATTAAAACAATTGCCGACAAATTCGCGACTCTTGAGATGAAAAAATCTATTAAGTAAATTAGAACGAAGCGAGGAGGGAAAATCGACATTGTTATTTTTGTTTTCGAACGACATCGCTTAAAACAAAAACAGAAAAAGAAAAAAACGGAAGAGAAGGGTTGCGAGTATTTAATAATCGGATAAAAAAATTCGAGAGAATTCTCATCGTCGAGGATAATTACGAGACAGAAAGGAAAACTTCTCCCTAATTTAATTTCATACGCAAAAAAGATGAAACGTACAGATAGAGATGGCTGGAAAAAAAGACGAGAAAACTTTTCAACTTCTCAGCAGCAGAAACAGCAGCGGCGGCGGCGGCGCAAAAGTCTTTATAATACTAATCGACAATTCGGCGACCGTTTTACCGCTGCCAAAGGCGACTGTGGAAGAGGCGGCGAAGATGGTTTTAAGACGCTGGAAAAGTTGAGCGACGAGCGAAGGAATAACGAGTAGACTGGGTGGAAAATTTAACTAACTTCGAAATGAGAAGCGACCGCACCGCAATAGGTGAAATTTCGGCCCGAGAAAGCTAATTACAAAACACCCTTCGGGCGTATTAAAAGTCATTTATTCGACGTAGCGATAAGTTTCTTTTTGGTTGCGTGCGGCTTTGGGGCTGTATATTAAGCGAACGAGAAGGCGGACGGCGTGTGCGAGTTGAAAAGGTGAATACGACGAGGAGTATATTAAAAGAGACGCGTATATTTTGCGAGTTGTGTCGATGGTGAGGCGGTGTACCCGCTACCTACCCTTCATTTTAATGTACACAGTCGAGTATACGTAGTAGCGGATTGGGTATTCTATTAGCTGTCGAGTTTTCCCATTTCTGTCATCGAGGTTGTCGTCGTCGTTATTATGGCAATGTTTCAGCGGTTGCTTTGCTTTTATAGGTGTAAAGATTAATTAAATTTTTCGCTATCGAATTGATTAACTTTCGTCTAATGGATGATTATTTTGTGTTTTGATAGATTTTGCGATTCGCCGACCAGCGACTTGGACGCGCGACTACCGAAAGGCCGAGCGAAACGAGGTCGAACGGCCACCAACGATCTGAGCAATTTCACCGAAACGCGTTCATCCGTCCACAGTAAGTTAAGAAGCAGCAGCAACGGTTCGAATAAGAGCGGCCGCAAAGGTCTGACGAACTCGCCGACGCCGTTCGTGTCGCCTCGGCCCGAGTCGGGCAGCAGCAAACGCAAGAGCCGGGCGTCCGAGGAGGAATCGTCGGCGTCGCCGCAGGCCAACGGCGGCGGTTCGGGCAGCAATTCGGGCTCGTCGTCGTCGTCGTCGACCGGCCAGACCAACAAGAAAACGAAAACTACCTCTCAGCAGGCGGCGCTCAGTCCGCCCTCGTCGCCCATCATGTTCGAATGTCCGGAGGCGAACTGCTGCAAGAAGTACCGCCAGATGAGCGGCCTGCAGTACCATCAGTCGCGCGCGCACGGCGGCTCGAGCGCGGTAGACGACGACGACGCGACCAAAGAATCGGGCAGCATGTCCGAGACGGAAGAGATGCCTAGTCCGGCCGACCAGCAGTCGGTCAAATCGGAACGTACGAAAGACGAGACGGAAAGCGAGCCGGCGACGCCGCTCTCCGAAACAGTTCCTGTGTCGTCGGCGTCGCTGGCGCATCCCGCGTCGCCGCACACCAGCATAGCGGACCTGGAGCCGGTGCCGGTCGAACCGTCGCCGCCGCAAGTCGACAACAAGACGGTCGTCAAGCCGGGCGTGCTCAGGTTCGGCGTACCGACCGGCATAGCGGACGAGATGGCCGCCGCCGCAGCAGCAGCAGCCGCCGCCAAATCTTCCACGTCGCCTTCGTCGACATCGACGTCGTCGGCCGCAGCGGCGCCTTCACCGTTAACCACTACCGTGTCCGGTATTAGTCGGCCGATCAGCACGACCATTAATACGCTGTCCGGCGCCAGCCTTCCGCTGACGTCCGTTTCGGTGCCGTCGGCAGCCGCGTCCATCGCCTCGCATCAACAGCCGCCTTGCCTGACGTCTCCTTCGCCGCCGTCGATACCGGCTCAAATACCATTGTCGCCTTCTACGGGCGTGCCCGCGGCCGTCGCCCCTGTACCGGCGCACGGATTCGCCCCGACGCCGCAGCAAACCGCGCAATCGGTGGCGGGCGCACCGAAAATACCTCAATTCAAAGTGAAACCGGTCTCGGCGCTATTGCAGCAGGACGAAAAATCGGCCAAAGATAAATCGGCAGCGGCCAAGCTGCAAGCCGCCTCGGCACCGGGTTCTGGCCAGCCGCAGCGCAAAAAGAGCCGCAAATCGCCGGCCGGTAGTCCGCACCCGCATCCGTCGCTCGAGCAAACGCAACAACAACAGCAGCAACACCAGCCGTACAAAGTCGAGAGCTCGGCTCGCGAAGAAGTGCACAGTCCGGCGTACTCGGATATATCGGACGACGGCGCTCCGGTGCTCGAGGCCGAGGTGGCCACCACCGTCGACTCGAAAAACAAACCGATCCCGATGGATAAGAAGTCGCTAGAGGCGACGGCCGGAGCGCATTCTCCGCACGCGATGCAGCACTTCAATATGTACCCGTTTTACGGGCAGCCTCCCTATTTGGTACCTTCGGTGCAGCCTGACGCCGCCAAGAAGGACTCGGACAAGGGTGCGGACGCGAAGCTCGGCTCGTCCGGCGTCGAAAAGGATAAAAAAGATGCGGATATGGCGCCTCAGAAGCTACTGCCGCAGCATTTCTACCCGTACGACTATCCGTATCCGTATAATCTGGGCCAGAACTACCCGATACCGATGGTATCCTCGAACGCCGCCGACAAGGAGATCAAAGAAGAGAGTAAAAGCCCCGGACCGACGGATTTAGTCAAACAGACGTCGTCCGGCGTCGGCACGCATCCAGCCGCCATACCGCCGTACTCGGCGGCCGCTCTGACCAAAGGCAAACTGGACGTGGTCGGCTCAAAGTCGTCGCTGGAGTCGCCGTACGGATCGGCCGTCAAGGATAGCGGCGCCCCCGAAGCCCGAAGTCCGCTCAGCACCGCCTCCTACCTGCAGCACGCCCGCCAACAACAACAACACCTGCAGCAGCAGCATCAGCTACAGCAATTGCAGCAGCAGCACATGCAGCAGCAGCAGTCCCACCAGCAATCTCCTAGCGGCCTGCATCACGCCTCGTCGCAACAGCCCCCGACGCAGCCGCCTCCGTCGGCCCAGCAACAACAGTCGCAGCTGCAGCAACAGCACCAGCAGCATAATCTGATGCTGCAGCAACAACAACAGCTGCAGCCGCCGCCGCCGCATTCGCTGCAGCAGTCGCAGCAGCAGCACGAGGATCTACGCCGATACTACGTGTACGCTCAGCAAGAACAACAACAGCAACAGCAGCAGCAGCAGCAGCAACAACAACAGCAGCAGCAGCAACAACAGAGACGTAAAGAGCACACGAGTCATTCGGCGGAAGCGCCTTTGAAAGCGACGCCGCCGCCCAACTCGGTGAATTCGAAATCCGGTCTCATGTCGAGCGGAGGCGGCGGCGGAGGCGGAGGCAAGCACAAAGACAAGCAACTTTCGGACGACAAGAAGGACGCCGAAAAGGTGAAGCAGGAAGGCGTCAAGCCGACGATGGAAACGCAAGGTCCGCCGCCGCCGCCCACCTCGCAGTACGCGTACTTCCATTCGAGCTACCTGCAGTCGCCGCATTACGGCGCGCTGCCCTTCGATCCGGCTCACCCTATGTACCGTACGATGGGCAGTCCGATGATCGTGCCGGCCGGCCCGTACGGTAATTCGCCGTACATGCATCATCCGGCGCAGATCCATCCGCAGATACCGCGTTTCCACGGCGCCGAGGATTTGTCGAGGCCGCCCAGCGGACCGGCCACCAAGGCGTTGGATCTGCTCAATCACCATGCTAGTCAGTATTATAATCCGTCTTCGCATAAAATACACGAGCTACAAGAACGAGCCATCAAGTCGCCGACGCCCAAGGTGTCGGCGACGAACGCTTCGCCTTCGGCGGCCGCCAACGGCCAGCAGGCCAGCATGAACGCGCCCCAGCTCACACCTACGTCGACGTCCGATCGACTGTCGGGCGGCGCCGCGTCGCAAGGCGCCAAAATGGCGTCGGTAGACGGGAAAGATTCGAGATCGCCGCCGCCCCAGAGGCATGTGCATACGCATCACCATACGCACGTAGGATTAGGATATCCACTGCTGCCCGGCCAGTATCCGGCTCCGTACGGAGGTAAAGTATAAGTACTCGAGTATCACTTACGGGATCGATTGATATTATTTTTTGATATTAATGTGTCGCGTGTAATTTCTATTTCAGCGGCTGTATTAGCCAGCGAACAAGCAGCTGCGGTCGCATCGGCCGGAAGTAATCCGTATTCGCCGAAATGAATGAAAGCCGACGGCGATGGCGCCCTGTTCTAATTTCTTGTTTTGTTGTACAGTCTCATCGACTAATTCTCACTGTGAGTATCGAGTTTTGTGATTATTGTTGAGTATTTCCCCGCCGCATTGCAAGCTCCGAGTAATCGAATCTCAACGTTGTTGGTTCGCTTATCCATGAAACTTGCTATAGAAAAATGTGCCATATTTTCAGGCGTTTATTTCATTCGGATGAAATAACGTCGCTAAATGAATACTACAAGGAATATTTTCAATATTATGGATGTTTGCCTGGTAATATTCATTTCAAAGAACTAAACGAATGACGATTACTAGAATTGATTTATTTTTTTTTCAATGTAAAAATTGGAAAAATGATGAAAATTGTCTTTTTTTCAAGTCTCCATTTCAATTTGAAGAGAAAACCCGAGCTATTTTGAAAAAATTGAAAAATTTTTAAATTATTTTCCAGTCTCCATTTGATTTTTCGAATATTAAAAAAAAAAAATGTAAAATTGAAAAAATGATGAAAATTGTCTTTTTTTGACCAAAAAAAAATTGAATTTAAATTTTCATTTTTGAAAAAATGATGAAAATTATCTTTTTTGGTCAACAAAATTGCAAATCAACATTGAAAGAATTGAAAATTTTAAAAAAAAATTATTTTTGAAAAGTGTTGTAAATTGTCTTTTTTTGATTGAAAAAGAAAATGCGAATCATTTTGAAAAAATTTGAAATTCAAAATTTTTTTCAAAGGGCCAAAATTTTTGAATTTTAGAAAAAATGATGAAAATTGTATTTTGTTTTGTTTGAAAAAAATTAAAAATTAAAATGAAAAAGAATTACAAACCATTTTTGAAAAAATTGCAAATTAAAAAAATTGAAAAACTTATTACTTTTGAAAAAAATTATCTTTTTTTGGTCGAAAAAAAATTGCAAATTGAAATTGAAAAAAACGAGTCGTTTTGAAAGGATTAAAAATTTTTATTTTTGAAATGTGTTGTAAATTGTCTTTTTTTGATTGAAAAAGTAAATGCGAATCATTTTTAAAAAATTTAAAATTCAGAATTTTCAAAAAGACATGAATTTTTTTTTGAAAAAGTGATTAAAATTGCCTTTTTTTGGTCGAAAAAATTGCAAATTGAAATTTTAAAAAAAAAGTTCAAATCATTTTGAAAAAATTGAAAATTATGAAAAAATTTTCAAGTCTTGGAATTTTTCTTTTTTTCCAGTTTTTATTCCATTTTTCAAATTAAAAAATTAATTGAAAAAATGATAAAATATTGATTTTTTTTGATGAAATAAAAAATTTGAATAACACACAAACCATTTTGAAAAAATTTTCAATTATTTTTTTCAAATCTTAGTAAATTTAAAAAATTTTTGATTTTGAAAATCTGTTGGAAATTCTCCTCTTTTTAGCGAAAAAAAATTGGAAAATTGAAGAAAAAATTCAAACCATTTTGAAGAAATGATGAAAATTGTCTTTTTTGATTTAAAAAAAAAAAAAAAATGAAAAATGAAAAACTGGAAAAAATACCAATCATTTTGAGAAAATTGAAAATTTTATTTCTGATTTTTTTGAAAAAATGATGAAAATTGTCTTTTTTCAATCGAAAAAAAAATTAAAAATTGAAATTAAGGAAAACCTTTCGAGCCATTGTGAAAAAAATTGATAATTGAAATCTGTTTTTTTCAATTTTTAAGAAAAAATTGACAATTATTTTAGAAAAATTTTTCAAGTCTTGGAAATGGTTTGATGTTGTTTTTCCAGTCTTCATTCGATTTTTTTAAATTAGAAAAATGATAAAAACTGTCTTTTTTGATGAAAAATTGGAAAATTGATATTTAAAGAAAAGTGCAAACCATTTTGAAAAAATTATGAGAATTGTCTTTTTTTGGTCGAAAAATATTGAAAATAGAAATTGAAAAAATTATACGAGCCATTTTCAAGTCTTGGAAATTTTTTAAAATTTTCATGTTTGAAAAAGTGTCGAAAATTGTCTGTTTTTGATTTTAAAAAAACATAATAACTTAATAAAAATAAAATCCAAAATTTTTTTTTGAGCCTTGAAAATATTCATTTATTTTTTTTAAATATTGAGAACTGTCCTTTTTTGATAAAAAAAAAAACACAAAAAATTTGAATTGAAAAAAAAACGAGCCATTTTGAAATAATTAGGAATTTTTAAATTTTGTTTTTCGCATCTTGAATTTTTTTTTAATTTTCTTAGAATTAATTTTCGATAGAAATGAGATTCTTGTTTTTTTATTTGAAAAAAATTGAAAAGTTGTAAATAAAAAATCCTTTTGAAAAAAATTTAAATTTTTTTCCAGTCTTGGAAATTGAAATTAATTTTTAAAAATTGTAATAAGAAACTACGAACCATATTTTTCTTAAAAAATTGAAAATTTTCGCCTTTTTCTTCAAAATCTTCAAAATTTGATTTTTGAATTCGGACCAAAAAGTGTCCAAAAAAAAGGGGAAAAAAATCGTTTATTTATTGATAGAATTTCGCCCAATTACGTAGAATTTTTCGGACCCTTAGTTCCCTCCCACTCCCACTCACTTGACCTTTATTCAACCGTCGAATACAATTTGTTTTAACTTTTTTTTTCTCTTTCAATTCTGCAGTAAGTGTCGAAATATCATTCGAAACGAAAAAATATCAATTCACGTCGATCCATCATCGTACACGCGTTCAGTTGATATAATCGCTGTGCATAAAATTGCTGCGATCGCCCCGAGGACGAAAATAGAACCTATTACATTGGAGGAGTATACGACGAAGCTAGAAGTCCGAGTCGGGCAGCCGGGCCACATTTCAAACGGTCGATAATCGGTCTTCGTCTTTATTAAATTAATTATTTTTGGACATAATTATCGGTACGTTTTGATAAGGGTAATTACGACTCGACGATATTCTCGAGTCTCGTGTTCGTTTCCTATTTACCTCCTACAAATTAAAAGTAGAAAAACGATTGATGAGTTTGAGCGAGCGCCGCTGAGATTATAGACAGAAAGACAGACGCAGTTTACTTTTCGCATAATACTACCTACTTGTACAATTTCAACAACAATACGATGGGAAAAAGGAAAGAAAAAGAAAGAGAGAGAGAGCGAGAAACCAAAAAAGACGATAATTTAATTTAATTTTAGTACCGAGCGTGTTGCGCGTTGCGTTTTGAATTCGCCGATCACCGAGCTTAATTCGAGGTTATTAAATTCGGATTATGTGAGATTTTCGAAGAGCTTTTTTGGATATATTGCGTCGTGTGTTTGCTGCCTTTTTTCCTCTCCCCCTCCCACAGTACTACGTAGAGACGCTTCTTCGTCGTGACGAGCACGTGTTTTTTTGTTTTTTGTTTTTTGGGCGCCTTTAAGGGTTTCTCCTCGATCGTGAGAGTGTGTCGAATTCGAATGTCTTTCATTTGTAGGCTTTTTAATGTTAAGAATATTAGATCTCGTTTTAATAATAATAATAATAATATAAATTTTAAACTTAGTTAAGGTTGTTCTGTAACGTGAAACATGTTTTAAAAGTCAAACAGTGCACTATACTGAAGAGCGTGTCAAGTGAGAATTTTTCCATGTTGTAATTAAATCGTGTTGTACTGTAAATTTTCGCCTGTACATAAGACCCTCCCTCGTTCGTGTGTCGAGACTCGAATTCCCACCATTTGTCCCTCTCTTGATTACTTTACTTTAAACCCTAGATGGCTAGATTGTTCTTTTTAACGTTGAATTTTACTTTTGTGTAGCATTTGTCCCTCGTTCCATTTTTGAATTTGCCACCCCGCCCCTCTCATTTTTAAGTAAGTTAAGTTTTATCATGTGGTACGTGATTTTTATTAAGTGTATAATTTTATGTATATTGAACGTGTGAGATTTTGTTGACGGCGTGAGAGTTTTAGAAGAAGGCTTTTTAAATGAACTACCCATCCCCCTATTATCTTCTTGTTCTCTTTTATTTTTTTATTATTTTTTTCGGAATTTTTTTCCTTCGACGTATCAAGTGTCGATGGAGACATAGTTAAAGTGTGTGTGGAAAAGCGCCTCGAGATTACAATAATAATTTTTTGAAATAATGTGTATAAAGGTTGGATGTTTTGTGCGATGTATTTTCTTCTTCCTTCGCGTTATCTGTTTTCTATTTTTTTTTCTTTTTAAATTTCTTTCTTTGTAAATCCCAAATGAATGGGTCTGACGAAAAAGGCATTTTTTCCTTCCTGAAAAAAAAAAAAAAAAAAAATGAAAATTATCGTTTTTTTTGGATTATCGTATTATCGTTTAAACGCACCAATAAAAATTGAGAAGCGACGAGATGAAAAATGTGTTCATGGATGCCTTGTGTAAAATTATGTTAATTTTTGTTCGACGTGTCGTAAATAAGTACATATTTCTTATAAATATTTTTATATTTGTTTCATTTGTGTGTGTGTGTGTGTGTGTGTTAATATTTCTCCTCTGCTCCCAATATTTTCTCTTTTCGCGGTAGTGTCGTGTAAAAAATTAATTTTCTAGGGTTAAGTGATAGAAAAAGGGTTGACGTTTTCAGTCGTGTGTTTATTTCCTTAGGTGCGTGGACGTTTTATTTATGGAAAAAAATTTTTAGCATTTCAGTTGTACAAATTATTTTATCACACTATGCTACTTATTGGTAGAATAAATTTTTTGTAATTTTATAGAAAATTTAGCATTTACGGTTTTATTATATATATACATATATATACATAACAGGAGTAATTTTTTTATTGTTTATATTTTTCGCTTATATTCATGTAATATTATATTTCTTTTTAATTTTTAAGTAATGTTGATATTACTTTTCGATATGAATATTTTCAGCAATAACACGCTTTACCTGTATTCGGAAATAAAATTATTTTTAAAAGAATAGCAGCGGTTTGGATGGAATTTTCAATTCTTAATTTTATGTGTTCATTTGATACTCGATTCCAAAGTTTTTGAGAAGACGGAGACGACAGAGTTCAACTTTAACCGTTTGCTGAGGGGTAATTAGGAAATAAATGAATTATTTTGGTTGTGAAGTTGGTTCAAGTTGGTGAGAAACGTCGAAAAACTCGTTTTCAATTTTCTTTCAGGAAGAAATATTGAAAAAATCCATAAAAAGTCATTAAAAAATTTTCAGGAATAAAGAAATAATTTTTTTCCAAAAGAATTCTTCGCAAATTTCAACTTTCTCGGTTGAGCAACACTGGCATGGCTGCGATTCTTAGACCATTTAGAATTAACATAGACCGCGCTAACTCCATAAGCGCTACGTTG